>JAJAGP010004659.1:0-45465 GCA_025084515.1 Ancistrus triradiatus
CAGTTCATGGACAGATGTCCTGACATTTTCCTTTAGATTTCTCTGATATAATTCAGAATTCATTGTTCCATCAATGATGGCAAGCTGTCCTGGCCCAGATGCAGCAAAACAGACCCAAACCATGATACTACCACCACCATGTTTCACAGATGGGATAAGGTTCTTATGCTGGAATGCAGTGTTTTCCTTTCTCCAAACATAACGCTTTTCTTTTAAACCAAAAAGTTCTATTTTGGTCTCATCCATCCACAAAACATTCTTCCGGTAGCCTTCTGGCTCGTCCACGTGATCTTTAGCAAACTGCAGATGAGCAGCAATGTTCTTTTTGGAGAGCAGTGGCTTTCTCCTTACAACCCTGCCATGCACTCCATTGTTGTTCAGTGTTCTTCTGATGGTGGACTCATGAACATTAACATTAGCCAATGTGAGAGAGGCCTTCAGTTGCCTAGAAGTTACTATGGGGTCCTTTGTGACCTCGCCAACCTACCGATATGCTCTCAACACCCAGATCTTGTCATTCTAAAATAAAAACAAGACCGTGACTTTTCACAGGTCAAAACAATCTTAGTTTATAGATCTTGTCTGGATGTAGGATGTTTATTCTTGCTGAGGTAACATAACAATGAAATCTGTTTTTTAAATGGGCACGTCTGTTCTGAGTTACAAACTGAAACAAGTGCTGCACTAGACCTTGTCCTTCAGGAGCTTAATAGATTTTTTTCATTGCTAAGCAGCAAAGCCTAAGATGACCTTATGGAATGTCAAGCATTGTCTGGACTGGTTTAAAGCACTGTTATTGGACTCTGAAGGTGTGTAAACACATTGTTTGGTGTGATTCATCAGTCTTTATGCTTTAATCTGTCACCATGAAATACTTTACAACAGAGTGAAGAAAGTATTCTAATGCATGTGCAGACATTTGGGAACCTTATAGATTTTTGTAAGACCTCTGAACTGAATTGACTTGTAAATATTTTATCATGTTTATGGATCATATTTATGTTCCTCAAGAGGTTGCATAGCTTCTTTCCATTTTACCACTTAATACACACAGTGTTGACCCTTCATAACTGTATGAGTAGTTTTCTTGTTTAAATCTGTTAATTGTGAATGCAGCTCTTGGATTAACATCGTATCTGTAACATAAGGACGGTTGTTTAGTCGTTGGATGTAGTGGAAGTTGAGTAGCTCTGAACGGGGTAATGGAGAGCTGCGCGGCGTCAGTGCTGCAGTTAGATGACACCTGTTGCTGTCAGCTTTCTAGGATGCTTGTGCCGGTTTTGCATCTCCAGCCCGGCTCTTGTGTAAGGGTTCGTCTCCGTGGTTACCATGAGTGTTGTGTCTGAGTGCTTTGTCTCTAAAAGTTCTCTCCCTGTCACAGGAAGTGAAAGATCGCTCAAGCTTCATCTGCCCGCTATGTGACAAGAACTGCCTGACCCAGCATCAGCTCACTATGCACATACGCCAGGTACTGGAGTATTTAGCAGACGTTCTTATCCAGAGTGACTTACAATTGGTACAGTCTTATAATCTAAGCAATTGTGGGTTAAGGGTCTTGCTCAAGGACCCAACAGTGACAGCTTGGCAGAGCTGGGATTTGAACCCTGGACCTTCTGGTCCATAGTCCAGTACCTTACCCGCTAGGCTAGCACAGTCCCATAATACTGCTAATAATCTTTATTTATACAGCACTTTGCTTTTTTTCAGTTATCGGTCCGATATGAGAATTTTAACCCATATTCATTAGATATTTAACTAAAAATATTTATGTTTTACTCATTAAGCAAAATATCTGATGGTACTGAGTGTATAGTTCTATATGTAGTTCTATTCTTTCTTGGAGCTTCTCAATCTCAAGCTTTCTTAAACACGTAATTGTTCTTGTTGCTGCCTGTAACAGTTGAAAGCTAAAAAAGATTCTTACCTTTTTAAAAGAAGGTCAGAAAATAAAATGGAAAGAAACCGTTTTTCCTCTGAGTGAACTTCACCTTACACTTCTAGTAATAGTCATGTCTGATTTATGTTTTAGTTGCTTATTGATTTATTTTATTGCTAAAATTAATTACTGATCTAGTTTTTAACAACAGTTCATATATGGGTTATCATGTGAATATTTTTAAACGTTTTTGAATGGTTATATTATCGGTTTTTGACATCGGTATCGGCCACAATGTGCTGAACATCGGTTATCGTATCGGCCCAAGAAATTCAATATCGGTGCATCCCTGTTTATTTTTGTATTTCAACTTCAAGTAATCACTTCATGTTAAGTTTTTCTTCTCCCCATTTAAAACAAAGTACAAGTAAAAACTTAGTGGCTTAATGTTTTAGAGTAGTGACCTAGGAACACCAAACTTCTCCCAATTATTGATCATAAGTCTCAGAGAGATGCTTCCCTAATACAGACGGGTTTTTTCACTAATCGTAGACGTGGTTCTAAAGCATAAAATGCGTTCATATTAAGTCTAAATTGGATCGGAATTCGGTTCTTGAAATAACATTTTAGTTAAACCAACAGCTAATACTATTTGCTCAGACATTTGCAGACTGAAGTGTGCTTATGGTAAGACGTGGAATGAAATCTTACCAACTTACATACGCCATTTCTAACTCAGAGTTCCAACCAAGTTAGAACAGCCTCTAGTCCAAATATGAGCCAAGACTGGTAAAGTAATGAGCTCTTAACTCCCTCCTCCTCTCATGGATCCACAGCGATTGTTGTTCAACGGTTCAGCACTGTTCCATTAGTCCATTCTTGGTTGTCCTGCCAAGCCTCAGCACAGAATCCTCCATTGGACTGCAAGGAGTGATAGGAGGGCAGAAGAAGCTAAATGTAATGCACTATAATGATGCACTGGCATATGGGGATGTAACCGTGCATACATGTACTATTAAGTAAAATATGGTAATCAGAGTTCAGTGAAGTATTGTATACTGTAACCTCATACGTCAGGCTCTACAGCGTCTCTGCTGTTTCCGGCCACAATGACTGGAGTTCCTATTGTATATAAATCTAATCATTTAAGACCTCGGTTGTTAAAGTGAACAGCCGTTGACTGGGTGGACGTTAAACTGTGCATTCCTGTGTTACCTCAGTGCCACGTAGGGAGGACATTATTATTTAGGTGAATTTATTTATGCAGATCAGGCAGGTTATAACCAGTTTAGATTCTTCAGACGACGATATCTGGTGCTAATCATTTACATTTATTTTGCCTTGTTTTCAGCACAACACGGAAGTAGGGGGGACCGACCACTCGTGCAGTATCTGTGGGAAGGCCTTGAGCTCGGCCAGCTCTCTGGATCGCCACATGCTGGTGCACAGCGGAGAGAGACCTTATAAATGCTCGGTCTGCGGCCAGACCTTCACCACCAACGGAAACATGCACAGGTATCAACCTAGATTCCTTATTTTTGCCTGAATTTATCCCAAAAGTATGATTCTTCATTACTGGAATTCCACGTTGAAGGTTATTTGCTTATACCATGGGGTTGTCTGGTCTTTCTTACACATTCTGTTTGAGAGTTGGATGAAGTCTTGTTTATGCTCCAGGTTTGTTTAGTGATACAAGGGTACACCTCTGAATTAATTAGGCTTAATGTATATTTAACCAAAAATATTAGATATTCAATAATAATAGAAGGTAAATATCACAAAACACTCAAACCCTGTTTTCCCAAATGCCGCCATATTAGTGTGGTAATAGTGGAGGTAAATGGTGTTTCAGATGGCTTCTTACCTTTACCTACAGCCTCTACTTTGTCCTTTGTAGGCTGCGTAGACCGCGGTGAATGGGGGGCATTTTTCGACCACGTATGAAGGAGCCTTCAAAATGGGACAACCCAGTCGCACCGCTATGACAAAATCCTCCAAAGGATGCAGCCCCCGAAGTGGGACGTAGCTAATGATTACTAAGCGGAATACACAGCAATAGGCATAAGTGTGCTTGTACCTATAAGGAAGCAGATGGTAAAGAGGTGATACCAGACTGGGCAGCTAATGACAGTCTCGGAGGTTGTAAATATAACACAGCAAGGTGGGAATTATCAGAGGCGTTTTCCAAAACAAGGTACATTTTAGAACGGACTTCAGCTCTATTGCAAAATTGAAAAACAGAAAGTAAAAAAATTTACTAATAATACAGTAATAATAATGCAGGTGCTCCAAGATTTACGATGAGGTTGCATTCCAACAAATTCATCGTAAGTTGAAAGTATTGTAAACTGAGGAGTTTAAAATATTCTGTATATATTGTAATGTAGTCTATCTTAAACATGCTAAATACATTTACAGTGGGGCAAAAAAGTATTTAGTCAGCCACTGATTGTGCAAGTTCCTACTTAGAAAGATGAGAGAGGTCTGTAATTTTCATCATAGGCTACACTTCAACTATGAGAGACAAAATGAGGGGAAAAAAAATCCAGGAATCACATTGTAGGATTTTTAAAGAATTTAATTGTATATCATGGTGGAAAATAAGTATTTGGTCAATAACAAAAGTTCAACTAAATAGTTTGTAACATAACCTTTGTTGGCAATGACAGAGGTCAAACGTTTCCTGTAAGTCTTCACCAGGTTTGCACACACTGCACACATTGGTATTTTGGCCCATTCCTCCATGCAAATCTCCTCTAGAGCAGTGATGTTTTTGGGGCTGTCACTTGGTAACACAGATTTCCAACTCCCTCCACAAATTTTCTATGGGTTTGAGGTCTGGAGACTGGCTAGGCCACTCCAGGACCTTGAAATGCTTTTTACGGAGCCACTTCTTTGTTGCCCGAGCAGTGTGTTTGGGATCATTGTCATGCTGGAAGACCCATGTTCCATCTTCAATGCTCTCATTGATGGAAGGAGGTTTTGGCTTAAAATCTCACGATACGTGGTCCCGTTCATTCTTCCCTTAACACGGATCAGTCGTCCTGTCCCCTTTGCAGAAAAACAGCCCCAAAGCATGAGGTTTCCAACAACATGTTCACAGTAGGTGTGGTGTTCTTGGGATTTGCAACTCTGCATTCTTCTTCCTCCAAACACACGACCAGTTGAGTTTTTACCAAAAATTTTTATTTTGGTTTTCATCTGACCACATGATATTCTCCCAATCCTCTTCTGGATCATCCATATGCTCCCTGGCAAACTTCAGACGGGCCTGGACATGTACTGGCTTAAGCAGGGGGACACGCCTGCCACTGCAGGGATCTGAGTCCCTCTCGGCAGTAGTGTGTTACTGATTTGTTAGCCTTTGTTACTTTGTTCCCAGCTCTCTGCAGGTCATTCATCAGTCCCTCCGTTTGTGTTAGTTTCTGGGATTTGTGCTCACCGTTCTCATGATCATTTTGACCCCCACGGGAGGAGATCTTGTGTGGTGATCCAGATCGAGGGAGATTATCAATGGTCTTGTATGTCTTACAATTGCTCCCACAGTTGATTTATTCACACCAACCTGCTTGCCTATTGTAGATTCACTCTTCCCAGCCTGGTGCAGATCTACAATTTTCTTCCTGGTGTCCTTCGACAGCTCTTTGGTCCTGGCCATGGTTGAGTTTGGAGTCTGACTGTTTGAGGCTGTGGACAGGTGTTTTTTTACAGATAACGAGGTCAAACAGGTGCCATTAATACAGGTAACGAGTGGAGGACAGAAGAGCTTCCTAAAGAAGTTGTTACAGGTTTGTGAGAGCCAGAAATCTTGCTTGGTTTTGGGTGACCAAATAATTATTTTCCACCATAATTTACAATTAAATTCTTTAAAAATCCTAATATGTGATTTCCTGGATTTTTTTTTCTCATTTTGTGTCTCATAGTTGAAGTGTACCTATGATGAAAATTACAGACCTCTCTCATCTTTCTAAGTAGGAGAACTTGCACAACCAGTGGCTACTAAATACTTTTTTGCCCCACTGTACATTAACCTGCAGTTGGCCAAAATCATAAGATTTTTTTTTTTAGTCCAATGTCACTGGTGCTCAGCACTGCCTATCACTTGCCCAGGGTTAATCAAGATTCAAAATTCAGAATCGAGTTTCTGCTTAACATGTATTCATGTGTATAATCGAATTATCTTCGTAAAGCCAAAAAGTCGTAAACTGGATCACAGTAAAAAGGGGAGTACCTGTAATAAAAATAAATAAAGCATGCTGTTTTACCCTGCTTATCTTGGTCAGGATTGCTGGGGAGGATTTGAAGCTTAACGCAGGCTGCAGCATAAGTGTGTCTTAGACATCGCAGGGCCGTCAGGGACGGCTGTTACAGCCCCGGGGGATGATCCCTGATGACTGGAGTTGTGCCTTTATTAACTGGATAATTAATTGGTCTAGCTGCTGATGTGCGAGCTTGATTGCGGTCCCTTGCCGTTTGTTGCATCTCTGATCTGAAGATACAGATGTTTGCTCTGTCCTTGTGCCTCTGTCCCTGTGTTTGTGTAAGAGAATTCTATTTGCGTGCGGCGCTGCAGGCTGTGTTCATGCCCCTCGCTTTTCATTTGTGGTGGCGTCTATGGGATGAGCATAGAGGCCCTCCTTGTGCAGTTGAGACATGCAGGCATTCCAGATGGGGGTGGGAGAACAAACCAGCCCGAGTGTGTGTGCACTGAGGGGCGAGGAGGAGAGAGGGGTGAGTGGGTGGGATGGCTAAAGAGATGTACAGATCATGCTTGGTGCAGTTTGTGCACATGTAAGAGTGAAGGCCTTCTTCATCGCTGAAATGCTAACAGATCAAGTCGTACTGCTGCTGCAAATCACATGGCTGCTGGAGTCGAGTTTGAACATAACGTCACATCGTGCCCCACAGCGCCCTCTGGCTTCACAACTGGAGTATTGCTCAAAGAAACTTGCAACTGCGTTTTTTATCTACGTGCTTTATAATCCGCGGTACAAGGTTTAGGTACAGCTGGTCAAATGGTTGGTTAATTGTTTGTAAATGAAAACATGTTATACAACCTCTAGAGGAACTGTGATATACTTCTGCACATTTATACAATTTAAACTATGGGTGTTGTGGACACTATTACAATTTTTAAGCACCTTATGATCTACAAGTGATCTTTGTAAGGGCTGAGAACTTGGCTGTCTTGCTAATGGTGCATTAACTTGTGCTTTGCAGCAATAAATTGTTTACATTTGTTCACTTATCACGAAAATGACCCAAAGATGTTTGTCCAGCGGTTTCAAGACAAAGACTGTAGTGTCATAGCCTCTATTTATGATTTTATATTTTATGATTTGTGTAGTAGTAACCAAATGCAGTTGTTTGGTGGCACCATGGTCAAATGCACTGTCCAGGGCTTAATGTGTACCAGAGTTGGGCAGAGCTGAAAAATTAACTGAAAATGTTTAATATCATAGCATTGAGTTAGTGAAGTGAATCCTAAATAGTGTCCTTTCTCCCAAACTGGCATTACCAATTACCAGCAGTGGCCATCGACTCTGCCGTTTCCACCATCATGTATCGGTTGATGGGGGCTGAGCAATGATCCCTGTCCAACCTTGCCTGCCTTAGCTAGTGCACCTGTGTGGTTCCCAGTGAAGCTGGAGGCACTACTGAGACTCAGACACTGTGATACACATACACACGTTATTAGGTTAATGCAAATATCTAATCAGCCAATCACATGGCAGCAACTCATTGCATTTAGGCATGTACACATGGTTAAGACGACCTGCTGAAGTTCAGTTGAGCATCAGAATGGGAAAGAAAGGTGATTTACGTGACTTGGTGAATGTGGAATAGTTGTTGGTGCTAGATGGGCTGGCCTGAGTATTTAAGTGAGGGCAGTTCTCTGGGTGAAAATACCTCGCTGAGGTCAAAGGAGAAAGGCCAGACTGGTTTGGGTTGATAGAAAGGCAACTGTAACTCAAATAATCACTCATTACAACCGAGGTATGTAGAAGAAGCCTTTTTCTGAGTTCAGTGCAACTCAGTGTTTGTGCTCATTCGTCACCCGTGTTGTTTGTCGATTTTCTATGAGAGGACTTTGTGATGTGAGATGAAACAGGATTCAGGCTGCTGGTTGGGTCCACATATGGGCGGCTCTCAGCCTTCGCTCCATCTCTCTGCTATTAATATCCGTCCGCCACTGCAGAATGTAAAACAAGCCTGTGAGCACAGAGTCTGCTGACATTTATCTTCCCTTCTCTACCGGCATGAGCACATGCAGAGGTACAGCAACATTCAGCCTGTCAGCCCTGTCCCAAAATGCAGAATCTGTAAAACTCTGGGCCATGGGCCAAAAATATCACAACACGATATTAAACGGATTCAGTGTGTATGAGGCTCAGTGCTTCTGCTGAGGTGTGCAAACACAGCCATATTATAGTATTATAGCATACAGCAATCAGCCTAAACAATAAAACCACACTCAGACTGAGTAACAAATAACAGGAATTATCTCGTTACTGTGGCACATGGTAAGGCCCTGGATATATTAGACAGTCAGTGAACAGTTGGTTCTCGCAGTTGTGTTGGAGTAAATACCAGAGCGACTTTAACAAGGATCTTATCATTATGGCCAAGTGACTGGGCCGGAGCATCTCCTAAACAACAAGGCTTGTGGGATGCTCCTGGCCAGCAGTGGTGAATACCTACGGACAGAGGTCCGAGGAGGGCTCTGGTTCCTATCCCTGGAGAGCACAGGATGGGATACAAGCAGATCCCAGCCCTGGGTAGGAGTACAGCAAGAAGTTCCTTGGTTCAATCCCAGGGTGGAGTGGCCTGGTTCTTTTCTGTGAGGAGTCTGCATGTCCTCCCCATGTCTCCCCGTGCCCAGTTTCCTCCCACAGTCCAAAGACATGCGTGTTCGGTTAATTGATTACGCCAAGTTGGCATTGACTTGAGTGTATATTTGACTTGTCTTGATGTAACCTTGTGTATAGGTGTAACCTTGTCTGTGCTGCTGACGGCAGCGTTAAATAAACCAAATAAACAAAGAGGAGTAGTTATTGTAGCCAGGGGATGTTCCCCAGAGTGGCCTCCCCTCCCTCAGGCACAGACAGTTGTGTCAAAATTGAAAATAGGTTTATGTTTTTGCCTCCTCCTGTATATATTTTTTGCATGTATATGTTGATCATATCCTTATTCTATACTTCTTTCAACTTCATTGGATACGTTGTCATGTAAGCTTTTGTGTGACACATAAAACCCTTGACCGGCCACGGTGGCTCTCTCCCACCTCTGGTTATCTGGGGACGAAGTGCCGCCAAGGACTTTCCTGCTTAGACTCAGGATCCTAGAGTGACTCTGTGTATCGGACTACTTAATGCCAGTGTGCATATTTTACATTTTATTTGAACTATCACTCCAAGACTTGTTAGTTTAGATAAATTAGTTTTATTCTTAGATTTATCATCTACGACCCCCCAAGGAGGTTGGGTCCCATTTTGAGTCTTGGTCCTCCCAAGGTTCTTCCTCATAATGCTTAGGGAGTTTGTCCTTGCCACTGTCGCCCTAGGCTTGCTCAATTTGGAATTGGACGTAGATATTATTGACTTGACTTGACTCTGACACATGGGTCAATACAGTGATGAGCCACTGTGCCACCCAAGCACTTGTAAAACTGAAATGTTGTTTCTATAAGTTCATCTTTCTACATAACCAGATTATAGGCTATTATGGTGGCTATTATTTTCTATATTGTTATTGTTATTAATAATATGCAAGCCCGCCTAATTTCCCTGCACTTGGATTCAGTTCTGGGTCGTCAGTTCAAGTCTCACAGTTCACATCATCTCCAGAAATGAGCATTTGAATGCAGGTTTCTGTTTGAATTCTATTTAAATGATTATGCAGCTATTCTCTTCATTCATTGCTGTTCATGGGCCTTTTTAATATCACACAGATGCCATTTGTGTTCTGAATCAGTTAAGTCTTACAAATGAGCTTCTTTAGTAGCTCAGTGTTTGTCCAAGAACTACATGTTAGAATCAGAAGCCTCATCTGGTACAACCTGAAAGGTGGGTTTGTTCCTGCGAGGCACTGGAGTGGAGAGGGAAGGAAGGAAGGAGGGAGGGGGCACGTCCCAGCATGTTTTACTGACACTCTGTTCAGCCGGACCCTTTGCAGAGGAATCCCCCTGCTGTCAGTGTGTAGCTCGTGCACTTCCTCCAACTCACTATCTTTACTGATCATGACTGGTGATCTTCGTATAAGAGAGTCTAAAGCCAATATTATAACCATTGAGTGACTATTGACTTGATTTCTGTAGGCACATGAAAATTCATGACAAAGACGCCACCGGCGCTCCTGCTTCACGTCCTACATCCCCGAACAAGCGCCGCAAAGCCAAGAGGAAACTCAGTGTAGAGGAAGATGTGGAGAAAATGGATGAACCACCCAGGAAAAAGGTGATTCGTCAAAGCCGGTCTACTTTATATATGCAGATTTTACTACAAACAGCCAAAACTGATGAAGGTTTAGCAGAGACTTGCTGTCTTTGCAGAAAATAATGAATTTTTTTGTGCTTAGGTGTTTCTAATGCAGCAACCTGAAGAGCAAATCCCTGCCGTGAAGCGTGAAGAAGACCTGCTGCACTGTCCAATCTGCTTCAAGACGTTCATCTGTAAATATGGCTTGGAGTCGCATATGGAAACACATCCTGACACGGCCCTCCGGTACATACAAACTACTGGCATACATTTACTTCTTACACTGAAGACAAGGTTTTGTTTACAAGATTCTGTCACTCATGCTAGGTGTAACCAGTGTTGTATCACCTTCCGGACGCACCGAGGTCTTCTACGTCATAATTCTGTTATCCATAAGCAACTGCCTACAGATCCCACTGGACGACCTTTTATTCAGACCAATCCTTCCATACCTCTGGGCTTCAGTGACCTGTCCTTCATTGATTTTTCTTGCGACAAGTTTCCTCAGATTGCACAGGTATAGACTTGTACATGAACGATAAACCAGAGGAAATTACAACCCCAAATCTGGAAAGTTGGGACGGTGTGGAAAATGCAAATAAAAAAAAATGTAGTGTTCCTTACATTTACTTTTATTTCAATGCAGACAGGCATGTTTCGTCTGGTCAACTTTTTGTTAATATACATCAATTCTTGGGGCGGTGCAATGGCATGGTGGGTAGCACCTTGCTCCTGGTTCTTCCCACAGTCCAAAGACATGCAAGTTGGGTGAACTGAAGAAACTAAATGCCTACAACCATGTATGATTTTGAACTTGTACTAATGAAAAGTTGGGACGAGGCAATTTAGGACTAGTAATGAGGTAAAAACACAAAAATTAATAATTAATTATGTAATAATTAAATAAATAATTATGATGTGATTTTCAAGAAGTGATTGTAATCATGATTTGGTACAAAAGCAGGATCCAGGAAAGGTTGAGACTTTGAGCAAAGATGGCCGATCTCTAGTTTGTGAGAAAATATGTGAGAAAATTATTGAAATGTTTAATGTTCCTCAAAGAAATATTGGAAGGGATTTGCCTCTGAGACCAGTGCCGCTTCTGGACATTGTTAACATCAGGGTTTTTTTTTGCACAGTAAAGTTTTAAGTGGCATTTGTGAATGGAACTCCGTATTATAGAGCTTGATAAAGGTTTAATGAAGTAATCCCTTGCCCATGTGGTTCTATCAGCTATTGATGAATGGCGGTTCTTGATGCAGTGCCGTCTGAGTGTTCAGAGATCACAGGAGTTCTGTTTAGTGCCCTTATCCTTTACAGATGGAAATACCTCCACATTCTTTAAATCGTTTAATGACATTATGCACTGAAGAGGGAGAAATCTGTAAATCCCTTCCAGTTTTTCTTTGAGGAACATTGTTTTAAAAGATTTCAACTTTTTTGGAATGTGTTGTGGGCCAGAATGGATGTTTATTAACAAATGAAATGAAGTTGACCAGACAAAAAACAAACTATCTTGGTTTGTACTGTCTGCAATTAAATAAAAGTCAATGTAAGAACATTGCATATTTATTTTTTTATTTATTTAGAATTTCCCGTACTGTCCCAACTTCTGAGTTGGGGTTCTGGTTTTTCTCTGTGCTTGGCAACTCATACTTACCCTGGAATTGTTTTTTCAGGTCTGGTGTGAAACAAACTTGCGACGTTGCTCCAGCAAATTCCACAGGTTTGTCTGTGAGGTCTGCAACAAGGCCTTTCCTCTACAGGTGTCTCTGGATCTGCACACAACCTCCCACAAAGATAGCAAGGACAACTGTGCTGAACTCCAGAAACAGGAAGATGACACTAATTCAGAAGCATCCAAGGACGGCTCTGATTCCACAGATTCCAAAGAGTTGCCTGAATCAGTCCTGAAGGAGGCTGCCGGCACTGTGAATGGGAAGACGGACTTCATGGAGTCCCTTGGTCTTCAGCTTTCTTCACTGGCCAAGTCTGAACAGTCCGAGGAGGACATCCAGCAAAGAATTTTAGACAGCATCCGTTTTATTCGCGTTGAGCCGTCGGCAACTAATCTACCTCAAGAAACCAACAGCGGTCTTGGCCTGTGTCTTCTAAACCCTGTCTCTATTCAAGGCCTGAGCAAGGGCAATGGCCTCAGCCTTGTTTCGTTGCAGCCTCTTCAGGGTGGTTTGGTTGTCCAGCCTGTCAGTCAGAACGGAGTGGAACTTGCTGACATCCAACAGATCTTGAAGCTTACTGCATCTATGCCTCAAGTGCTGCTTCCAAATGCTCTTGGTAGTCCTCTTCAGGCTGACACCAAACAGATTACCCCTCTCAAACCCAAGCCACTGGTGACCCCCCGATCAAGCATGGGAGTCTCCACACCACCACCGCCAGTCATGAACGCCCAGCAAGCCTCTTCAGGTTGCATCAGCCCCAACCTGCCACCTCCTGCAGCACAGCAGCTTCTGATGTCCAAGCAGTCATCGAACACTCCTTCTTCCTCGACCTCTTCCTCGCCTACAAATTGGGAGAGCAGCCATGTGGGAGGAGACTGCACAGGAATGACAGGGTTCACAGCGTATAACTCCTCGACCGGAAATATCAAACAGAAAGAGGGTCAGGTTAACAAGAAATACCTAAAAACGTCAGGTGGTAAGAAGACGGAGTACCCTTGTCGTTTCTGTGCCGAAGTCTTCTCCTTTCCAGGAGGCCTCCAGGCTCATATGCGGGCTCGTCACTCGGGAGCTTCTCCATACAAGTGCAACGTCTGTCCGTACGCTGCTCCTGACAATGCCACCTTAATGCGCCATTTGCGCATACACAGCGGTGAACGCCCGTACGTGTGCCGCCTCTGTCACTACCCCTTCACCGTCAAGGCCAACTGTGAGCGTCATTTGCGTAAGAAACACATGAAAATCAATCGAAAGGACATTGAGAAGAATATCGAGTATGTTACCACATCCACAAATGTAAGCAGTGTAATCGGGGGTACGACGCTGGACCTCCTGGATTCGCCAGGTATTGGTAGCACGTCCTGTCGCTATTGTGGAGAGGACCTGAAGAGCTATCGGGCGCTGCAGATTCACCTGAGAACTCTCAATGGCTGCCAGAGGAAGCCGTTTGAGTGCCGACAGTGTGGGGCAGCCTTCCTTGCAAAAAGGAACTGTATTCATCACTTGCACAAGGAACACTCAGAAATCCCAGAAAGGGACTTCGAAGAACACATAAACACTCTTGTTCCCCTCACAGCTGTCTCTCCAGTCCAGGCTAACCCTGTAGTCCCAGATGGGCCTTTACCCAGTATTCAGGCTCAGGCTGATAACCAGGACCTCAGTACCTTCACAGAAGCTGCAGAACAAGATGAGCCATTGGACTTCTCCAAGAAGGCTTCAAAAACTCTTGGTTCAGATGTACAACCTGAGGCAGCTTCACCCTCTGTACTGTCATTGGATGACTGCTCCATGGAACCCATTGATCTCTCTATGCCTAAGAATCCAGAAGGGAAGAAAGCCAGGCCCGGTGTAGCCCTTTCCACGTCACTGCTTCTCCAGGAAATCAAGAAAGATGTTACTTGCCTAAGCACAGACAAGTCCTCAGTCAAGATCTCTGGTGTCCATGCAGCCCTCCCAGTGTCTATCCCTAGCACTGGGTCCACTCTCCCAAGTGATTTGGCCAAGTCCTCCACACGCCTGAAGCCACTGCGCCCGAAACCGATTGCCGTCGCTAATACTTCAGAGATGCCACCTTTGGCTTCCATTGCCCAAATCATCTCCTCTGTGTCTGTAGCCCCAGTGCTGTTCAAAAAGGGAATAAAAACTGAGAAAAGCGAGAGACAAGTGAGTGGTGAAACACTAACTGACAAAAAGTGTTCCAATGGCACTGTTAGTCCTGAGTATTCTTTTGCAGCATCCACCCCTGAAACGTCAAAGAAGAGAGGCAAGAAGAAACCATTCAAGGAAGAAATACCAACAGAGGCACCTGTCAGTGAGGTAGACATGGAGTCTAGTGAAGAATTTCCAAGTGTGGAGAAAATGCTGGCCACTACCGATGCAAACAAATTTAGCCCTTACTTGCAGCCAAGGCAGGTAGAGCCAGAGCCGTATGCCAGTGAAGAAGAAAAGGAGGGAAAAGAGGGAAAACAGAAGGTCCAGCCACAGAGCAAAGGGAAGAAAAATGCCTACTCTAACTCTGTGCAGAAAATGAAGTGCCCCTACTGCCCGAGGGTGTTCCCATGGACCAGTTCTCTGCAGAGGCACATGCTTACTCATACAGGTAACGCTTGGTTTCTACAGAAAGTATTTCGCTTGAATGTGCACAAACTTATGTAGTGGTAAGTGTAGTCTTGGGGGGTGGGGGGTATAACGTGTCCCCCTGGAAGTTTGGAGCGGGGTAAAATGTACCCTTCCAATCATTTCCTGCCCATAGCATTATGATTTTGTTTTGAATAGCTTGTTTTCCTCTGGCTGTTAGTCTTGACTTTGATGGGACTGTGGTAGCCTAGCGGTTAAGGCACTGGACTATGGACCAAAAGGTCCAGGGTTCAAATCCCACCTCTGCCAAGCTGCCACTGTTGGGTCCTTGAGCAAGGCCCTTAACCCACAATTGCTTGGACTATAAGACTAAGTCGCTCTGAATAAGGGCGTCTGCTAAATGCTGTAAAAGTAATTTCATTTATATTGAAGGTACAATGCTTGTCATATTAAATACCAATTTTTGTCTTTCCTTGAGTATCCTATATTTTATTTAACATACAACATTACTCATATGATGCATTGGTCGGGTGGTGGGAGCAGTGTACCTCCCCACTTGAAATAAAACCTACACCACTGGTGAGAAGTATTATTTACCAACAGATTGCCCCATAGTACCTGTAAGTGCAGTTATAAGAAAAGCGTACCCATGGTATTTCCAGCTGATTGTTTATTCTGATAGTCCTGTATGTAGCACAAGCATGCAAATATAAATGGTGTTGTTCTGATTTTCCTCTTAGGCCAAAAGCCATTCCCTTGCCCCCAGTGTGATGCGTTCTTCTCTACAAAGTCCAACTGTGAGCGCCACCTTCTCCGTAAGCATGGTGTTTCCAATCGCAGCACATTGCAGAACACTGGGCTACACCCCAAACCCAAGTCTGATGAAGGGTCACAGGGAAGCACAGGTATGACCTGCTTAGTTCTACCAACAGTGAGTGCGTACATGTCCTTAATAATCTATTTATAATCTGATTCATGCAGTTAGCTGATTATTGACGTGGTCATGTCAAAGGCATACTCTGATTTCTCAGATTAAGATATCCGATAAAGGGAGCTGCATTTTATCTCAGTAATCCGATTTCTCAGCGCATGTATATGCTTACATCAGTCAGTTTACTCAGTTTGCACAAAACCGGAAGCGCCTAGCAGAACCAAACATGATTGACAGGGGTGGGACTGTGTTGACTTGGCGGTTAAGGTACTATGGACCAGATGGTATAGGGTTCAAATCCCACCCCAGCCAAACGGTCATTGTTGGGTCCTTGAGCAAGGCCCTTAACCTCCAATTGCATGGATTGTAAGACTATCAGTTGTATAAGTCGCTCTGGATGAGGGCATTGTTAAATGCTGTAAATGTCAATGTTATTCTAAGAGACTTTGCTTCTTTGTAGCTTGCTTCCATAGACCTGGTTCTTGTTTCTTTCTCAGGATCTGGCAACCCTGGAATTAATCTCAAGAAAGTGTTTACAAACACATTTTGGGGAAACTCTGAAATGCAGTATATGGTTGAGGAAATGAAGAATTTCATTATTGAAGTTTGAAATTTATGTCACATCCTTCTGTGAGATTATTTTCTGGTTGCAAATTATAAATCTGGTTCATTGCCTGAGTCATGTAATTTTTCAGTTTTCCCATGATCTGATTTTCTGCAGTTATCGGATTAAGTACATGTAAATGCACTCAGTGAGATCATTGCCATGCAAAGTGTAGTGTGTCATTTATTTCTAAATTTGTTCCTCTTATTGTTTCTAGAACATTTTTCTGATACAGGGGATGCTGTTGGTCCCAAAGCTGAAGAGGAAACCATGAGTGAAACGGTCCTTCCAGAGCAGTCCAAAGAGCAACCAGAATGCCAGAAGGATCTGGAAACATCCACGGATATCACCAAGAACAATGAGAGCAACAAAGGGCTTGACATGAACACTGCCAGCAAACTCACAGAATCCAAACCCTCTGGCACCGAGCACCACAAGCCTGAGACAAAAGAACCGGTGCTGGAACAGGCGAGTTCTGCATCGGATGAATTTCCTCACACATGCGGCACCTGCAAGAAGACCTTCCGCCATGCGGCCACCCTCATCCGACACCAGAAGATTCATGTCCAGGACAGACAGACAGAGGACGGAGACAGGAAAATGAGACCTGCAGGGTCCAGTCAGCTAATCAGCACTAACAACTCCCCCGGAAAAGAGGTGAAGCAGGAGATGGGAGCAGCCGAGAATGAGGAGAACAGTAGCAGCATCATGGAGAGTGGAACAGAGGATGACGAGAAGGAGGAGAGAAATGATGACGAAGATTGTGGCTCCTCAGAGCTTAGAGGTTTGGAGGAAGAGAACGAGTCAGCAGGAGGTAGATCTGACAAGAGAAAGAAGATCTGCAGCATGTGCAACAAACGGTTTTGGAGCCTGCAAGACTTGACAAGACATATGCGTTCACATACTGGTAAGAGTTCAGTCATTCTTTCAAGAAGGTGCTTGAATGTTTGTGAACCCTTCAGAATTTTGAAAATTTCTGCATAAATATGACCTACAACGTCATCAGATTTTCACACAAGTCCTAAAAGTAGATAAAGAGAATCCAGTTAAACAAATGAGACAAATATTATACTTGGTCATTTATTTATTGAGGAAAATCATTCAATATTACATATTAGTGAGTGGCAAAAGTATGTGAACCTTTGGTATTAACAGTTAATTTGAAGGTGAAATTAGAGTCAGGTGTTTTCAATCACTGGGATGACAATCAGCTGTGAGTGGGCACCCTGTTTTATTTAAAGAACAGGGATCTATCAAAGTCTGCTCTTCACAACACATGTTTGTGGAAGTGTATCATGGCACGAACAAAGGAGATTTCTGAGGACCTCAGAAAAAGAGTTGTTGATGCTCATCAGGCTGGAAAAGGTTACAAAGCCATCTCTAAAGAGTTTGTACTCCACCAATCCACAGTCTCAGACAGATTGTGTACAAATGGAGGGAATTCAAGACCACTGTTACCCTCCCCAGGAGTGGTCGACCAACAAAGATCACTCCAAGAGCAAGACGTGTAATAGCTGGTGAGGTCACAAAGGACCCCAGGGTAACTTCTAAGCAACTGAAGGCATCTCTCACATTGGCTAATGTTAATGTTCATGAGTCCACCATCAGAAGAACACTGAACAACAATGGTATGCGTGGCAGGGTTGCAAGGAGAAAGCCACTGCTCTCCAAAAAGAACATTGCTGCTCGTCTGCAGTTTGCTAAAGATCACGTGGACAAGCCAGAAGGCTATTGGAGGAATGTTTTGTGGACGGATGAGACCAAAGTAGAACTTTTTGGTTTAAAAGAAAAGCGTTATGTTTGGAGAAAGGAAAACTCTGCATTCCAGCATAAGAACCTTATCCCATCTGTGAAACATGGTGGTGGTAGTGTCATGGTTTGGGCTTGTTTTGCTGCATCTAGGCCAGGACAGCTTGCCATCATTGATGGAACAATGAATTTTAAAGGAAAATGTCAGGACATCTGTCCATGAACTGAATCTCAAGGTACTGAAAAGATACTCAAGATACCAGATACTGAAAGCAAAGGCTCACATACTTTTGCCACTCACTAATATGTAATATTGGATCATTTTCCTCAATAAATAAATGACCAAGTATATTTTTCGTCTCATTTGTTTAACTGGGTTCTCTTTATCTACTTTTAGGACTTGTGTGAAAATCTTATGATGTTTTGGGTCATATTTATGCTGAAATATAGAACATTCTAAAGGGTTCAGAAACCTTCAAGCACCACGGTAGATAAAGAGAACCCAGTTAAACTAATTATACAAAAATATTATACATGGTCATTTATTTACTGTGTAAAATGATCCTCTTTTTTTTTCAAATCTAAATGGCAAAGTATATGAACCTTGGATTTCAGGATCTGGTGTGATCCCCTTGTGCAGCATTAACTGCAACTAAGCGTTTCCATTAACAGGTGACTGGGACTGTGGTGGCCAAGCGGTTAAGGTGCTGGACTATGGACCAGAAGGTCCAGGGTTCAAATCCCACCTCTGCCAAGCTGCCACTTGGGCCCTTTAATCCACAACTGCTTGGATTGTAAGACTATCAGTTTTAAGTTGCTCTAGATAAGGGTCTGCTAAATAAATAACATAAATGTAAATCACTCCTTTGTGATCATTCTTCTGTACAGAACAGTTTCAGCCATTTAAAGATGTTTGGGTTTCCTCACATGAACTGCTCACTTCAGGTCTTCATTTCTATTAGTTTAGGATAGGACACTGTCTTGGCCATTCCAAAATGTTATCTTCATTCTTCTTTAACCATTATTTGGTAGAATTTGTCTCTTTGTGCTTTGTCTCTTCTTGCATGACCCGTTCTTGACGTTCAGTTTATGAACAGAATTCCTTTAGAATTTACTGCTCATCAATGATTTCAAGCCAATGATGGGCAGCAAAACAGGCAAAAACCATGATTCCAGTAATGTTCTTTTTGGAGAGCAGTGACTTTCTCTTTGCAACCTTGCCATGCACACCATTGTTGTTCAGTGTTTGCCTGATTGTGGTCTCATAAACATTAATTTTAGATTATGTGAAAGGCCTTTAGTTGCTTAGAATTTACCCGGTGTTCCTTTGTGGCCTTGCTGACTTACATGCCAAGAGCTTGATTGCTGGAGTCCAACATCTTTAGAGATGGTTTTGTAACCTTTTCCAGCATGATGAGCATCAATCTTTTTGAGGTCCTCAGAAAGCGAATCAACTCACCAATATGTAATAATATTTTTGTCAGTAAAAATGATTGAGTATAATGTTATGTCTCATTTGTTTAATGGGGTTCTCTTTACTTTTAGGACTTGTGTGAAAATCTGATGTTTTAGTTCATGTTTATGCAGACATATGGTCTAGAAGCTTCATAGTCTTTGAAGCACCACTTTAATCTGTATCACCATCACCGCTATGATGTTGCTCTGTAACATTGCATGAGTTTTGGCCTGAGTCTTGGATGAACTGTGATTTAGAACTCTGTCTTTAGGACTAATGTGGAAGAAAATCCATGACTAAGCACTGGGCATTAGATTTTCAGGCTGAATAGTATAGTGAATAAAATCAGACGTCAGGTGATGTTACATGAGCAACAATGGCTGGTTGAAGTAAGACATCCGGAAATGTATAATAAATCGTATTATATTAAAACTACATTACATTTACCAAATAGTTTTGATTGTTCTGTTTGTATTCATTTCAGGAGAAAGGCCTTATCAGTGCCAAACATGTGATCGCACCTTCACCTTGAAGCACAGTCTGGTGAGGCATCAGCGTATCCACCAGAAAGCACCAGATGGCAGAGGAGCAGATAGGTCAGATGACCCCGAAGAAGCTGACGGTGCTAGAGACGATAGTGCTGGAGAAGAACTTCGGGGTTCCTCTGGTAGTGAAAGTGAGGCTCCTTCTACTGCGAGTTCTGATGGAGGTAATGCCCAAGAGGCAGAGCACCAAATGGTGGACAAAACTGGCACCAAGGAGGAAGTTTCTACAGAGGCAACTGAAGAACCCCAGGCGAAGGAGGATAATCCAGAACCCAAAGAGACGAGTGATCCCCAGTATAACCAGGGAGCTCCTGACGTCTGAGCAGAACTCGGACAATTCTGCCTCTGATCCTGTGCCAAACTTCAATGATCTTCCACAAACACTAAGCTGGCGCTCCGTCGTCACGCAAAACCCTGAACTGGAAATGAATTTCTCTCAATGCCTTAATGATTCTCCAGAGATTTGGATCCTGCACAGTATAATTTTTAATCAAATGTATATGATTGTGTTTTTTAATTAATCCTATAATCTTTATATCAAAGTAAATTAGTATATTTTGTATGATAAGCTGACGGTTTATATGCTCACCGTTATTCTGTATTATTCTTAAAGGCAGTTGCAGTTTGATTTTAGTCTTCACGCAGACTTTTGCTCATGCTCTTTTTCAGCTCAAGTGCCTGAGAGCTTTTCTCTCGAATTTTGCAATCGGGCTCCTTTAGGTTTTGGTGATGTCGCAGTTTAGCTCACTGTACTTTTGTTTATCAGTTTGAGTAATCATTGGTCTAATAGTTTATTGGCAATATTTGCCTGGTTTGTACATTTTCTTCTCTGTTGAACCTCACTGAGATGTGATGCTCTCTGGCTTTGCAAGGTGTTGAACGTAGCCAGTGGTTGAAACAGCTCCCAGTTGGTAAAGGCTCTTGACTTCACCCTCGGAAGTATGCTTAGATAAAACAAAATATAACTAGAAGCCCATTTATGCAGTACTTGATGCACTCGATGAATTCAGAGTATACCTTTTCATCTTAAAACTTAGAAGTTACAGCACTGAGAGCAACATGCATCACAATTAAAAAAGGGTTGGTCTGACCCTAGTGGCCTTCCACACATTGTATTGAATTCCAACGTGAATCAGTGTTTCAGTACAGTGATGTTTATACTTGAACTCGCCCTGCTGTTCGCTTTACCTTCTGCCACAGTGCTGTTCACACTGCCGCCTGATTTCCACTTTGCACCTCTTCTGAGGTTCTGAGGTTCTCACGATGAGGTTCTCGCATGACATGGCCTTGATCATCAGCGTAGTGCTACATCTTGGAGCCAATGCTATGCAACAGGCATGTGCTGATAAGACGGTAAATCTCCATATTAGGGATTATTGATGTCTGTGATCCGTATCCGTGTCTGTGATTTCCGTTTCGATCCAGTATAAATATCTGATACCTGATTAAACTGAACTGCTGAATGGAGCTGTAGTCAATCCAAATTTTGTAAAATAACATTCAGTATCTGGGACAAATAAAATCAAAACTCATGGAGATCAAATTTGAAGGGCTGAATGATCTCAGAACTCCTTTGTAGAGTTGACTTCTGAAGGGTCAGAAGAACTTTGGACTTGCAAAGTTGTTCCAACTGATTTTAAACAGCTGTAATTTATTTAGTAGCATCACTCTGGCGGTTGAATTTGTCAGTGTTGAACTAGATTGCTATTAGAACGTTGGAAAATGAATTCTCAAAGTTGGTCCCAGGTAAAAAGATAAATCAGGGATATATTGCAGACTGTGCCCAGTGGTGGAATATTTCTAGCTCCAGTCTCTCATCTTGCTGATGCTGCTGGCTTTTGTGGCCTTGGACCTTTGGTGTCCATCAGACAGAAATCTTGGTATTGATTTCAATGAGACTGATGCATCGATGGAGCAAGGACCAGTCATTTGCATTGATGTTAAATGAAATTTTTCAAATTAGCACAATCCAAAGCTGTAGAACCTTCACAGTGAGCCTCATATTGTCAGTGCACACTTGGGTTTGTTTTTCCTTTTTGCCTACAGATCTGTGAGTCACATGACCACTCTGCTCTATCTGTTAATCGCATATCAAGGTGAGATCAAGGCATATCAAGATCCTGGACATGTCTCAAGTGCAGCATGACTCCCAAATCTGATTCCAATCCTTCAGTCCAGGCCAACATCAAACTATCCTCAGATCTGATCAGATTGGATAATCGGTGTGCCCCAAGTTTTAGTAATGTAGTATTTTTAGTCATTA
This sequence comes from Ancistrus triradiatus, assembly GCA_025084515.1. Lineage (NCBI taxonomy): Eukaryota > Metazoa > Chordata > Actinopteri > Siluriformes > Loricariidae > Ancistrus > Ancistrus triradiatus. The sequence goes on from JAJAGP010004659.1 coordinate 22,155, forward strand.
TATCATAAACTACAATAAAACTGAGTTTCAATGTTGAGACTATCAGCACATGCTTACTAAATGAACAATAACGCAGTCTGAGAGCCGTTAAAAGTCCAACTCGAGGCCAAACTGTTCACTGATTCTTCACTAGAACTTTCGGAGCAGTGTTTACCTACGGAAACGCTGTGAATATTTTTGCGGAAACAAATCATTTTTCTACGGCGTGTTCGTGAGAAACGTATGCTTGCTGGTAGTGTAGCGTCTTTATGCGCGGAGAAATCGTCGAACACGGAGGACACACTGAATATTTTACGTATTTATTGATTCTAAGCTTGTGGGGCTACCGGAACAATGACTGTAGCGCTGAACAATCTTGAAGTTCTTTATTCTCACTTATTTTATGCCATAGATTACGTTTTATTAATGTGTTGTTGCGTTTGCGTTGATTGCATTAACTCACATCCCCCACAGATGCACACACATGCATGTAATAAACTTTAGCTTGGTACTGAAGCTGCTGCTTTCAGCCCAGTTTGAATTAGTAGAGTAGTGATGTTTGCATGTTTCATTAACGGGGTGGTTCTTCTCTTTCTCAGGGGCTTTTCAGATTATGCATATTTAAAGCTGTTTTTGGGGAAATTTTCATTTCTGCACCAAGCAAGAGCGGTCACTACAGCTCTGGAGTAATGCACATGACTGTGAATCTGTTCAGGAAATCCATGTACCTTCTTCAGTCCTCAATGTTTTAACCCGTCGGATAATTCACTGTCAAACGACTGCATTTCTCAAAGGGATTGCACAGGTGTCTCTCTTGTTGTTCAATTTTAGAAAGTTTTTGTTTTTTCTGTATCCTGTTTTCTGATTTAAATCATTCAAGCAATAAATATACACTAAGAAAGAGAAGTGGCTTCATTTTCAATTACAGGTAGAACTTGCTATCCAGCCTCCTTTTATACTGTGTAACATGGATTTTAACCCTAACCTAACCAGACCTTTTATCATGGTCTGGATCATGTGTGTGGGAGTCCTATCCTGGAATTTACAGGACTCATGAGTATGTGCCCTGAATGACACTCCAGTCCATCACTGAGGGCTTAAAAGCCTTGCTGCAGGAAGCCTTCCTTCCTTCAAACACACTCACTGGCCACATTTACATTACATTTCATTTAGCATTTAGCAGACATCCTTATCCAAGCTATTGCGGGTTAAGGTTAAGGGCCTTGCTCAAGGACCCAACAGTGGCAGCTTGTCAGCAGAGGTGGGATTTGAACCCTGGCCCTTCTGGTCCATAGTCCAGTACCTTACCCACTAGGCTACCCACAGACCTTATTAGGTTCACCTTGCCATTACTGGTTGGACCAACTTTACATTCAGAACTGCCTTTGTAGAATTTGTTCAGCAAGGTTCTAGAAACATTCCTCAGTCATTTCGGTGCATATTGACATAACCCAGTTGCTGCAGATTTGTCGGCTGCACATCCATGATGCAAATCTTCTGTTCCACCACATCCCAAAGGTGCTCTATTGGATTGGGATCTGGTGACTGTGGAGGCCATTTGAGTACAGTGAACTCACTACCATGTTCACAAAACCAGTTTGAGATGATCTGAGCTTTGTGATATGGTGCGTTATTCTGCTGGATGTAGCCATCAGAAGATGATACACTGTGGACATAAAGGGATGAACATGGTCAGCAACAATACTCAGGAAGACTGTGGTGTTTAAAAAAGGTTCAGTTGGTATTAAGGTGACCAAAGTGTGCGAAGAAAATATATCCCCCACACCATTACACCACCAGCCTGAACTGTTGGTACAATGGAGAATGGATCCATGCTTTCGTGTTGTTTACGCCAAATTCTGACCCGACCATCCTAATGTCGCAGTAGAAATCAAGACTCATCGGACAAGGCAACGTTTTTCCATTTTTATATTGTCCAATTTTGGTGAGCCTGCATAAATTGTAGACTCAGCTGCCTTAGTTGATGGGAGTGGCACCCGGTGTGGTCTTCTGTTGCTGTAACCCATCTGATTCAAGGTTCGACATGATGTGGATTCAGAGATGATCTTCTTCATACCTCAGGTTGTAATGAGTCATTATTTGAGTTACTGTTGCCTTTCTATCAGCTCAAACCAGTCTGGCCATGCTTCTGTGATCCGTGGCATCAACAAGGCATTTTCACCCAGAGAACTGCTGCTCACTGTTATGTTTTCTCTTTTTCTGACCATTCTCTGTAAACCTTAGAGATGGCTGTGCATGAAAATCCAAGTAGATCCGCAGTTTCTGAAATACAAACCAACCCATCTAGCACCAACAACCATGCCACTTTCAAAGTCACTTAAGCCAACTTTGAATTTCAACGGGACACCTTGACCATGAATACACACTGTACCTGAAGGCATTGAGTTTAAAGAAGGAAGTCTTGTACATTTCAGAATATCTGCAGCTGACCTTATGTGTTTGCAGCTGACCAGCTATGTGGTTTGACATCAACTGCAGCATGATATTTTATTCTTGTATAATATGTTTGGTGGCAGAATTTCTCATTCACTTGGGTACTCACAGGACTGCATGCTGTAGATTTCCACATGTGGATATTCGTGACTCCTGTTTTTATCTAAGAGCTTGTTTTCAGGATTGTGATGGGCTGCATCAGGTTTTGCAATTTATCAATTAACCAATCGTTTAAGACAAAAAATAGGATACAAATTATTTTGGAAGATTTTGAACACCCAGACATGTTAGCTTGGGATTCAAATTTTTATATTTTTTTCATGAATTTCTTTTGTTTGCGTATATGTGAATTTTGCCTGTAAGTGTATCAGGTGTTCTCTGGATGACACGCCTGTCTCTACAGTGGTGGGCTAGTGGATTGTACTACTGCTCCAGCTGAACATTCTCACAAGTATCTTAGATATGTACTTATATTATTAATTATTGGTACAGCATTTAGCAGACACTGGTATCCAAAGTGAGTTGAAGAAGTGCTTTGTTTGTTTTTGTGGCAAAACAGCATCCTTATTGGTTTCTCTTGGCGCTCAGCAGACCTTCAAACGTACTATATTCATACACCATTGGGGTGGATGGATTTGTGGAAGTTTTGGGTGATGGTGCCACCTCGATGAAATGACTTTTTGCAGAATGTGATGTCTGAAATTTTGGGGTTTAGGTTTTGTGACTAATACGATGACTAAATAGATAGTTGTAAAGCTTCTTAGCGAAGATTGTTTTAACCTCCTGAGGCTTTGCGTCCCCACATGAGGACATGACGTTTTAAGTTTGCTGCTCCTCATCCTTCATTCTGCTTAACCCCTCCCGTTCAAAGGCAGTGCTCAGTTTTTATATATAAAAAAAATCAGAGCTTTGAGGAGGGTAATGGGGTCTCAAGAGGTTAATATAACGACTTTGTCGTGTGACTCATAACCAAAGCATCATATGTTTAATTTACGGCTGTGTGGCCTTACTTTTGCTTGCGTCACTTTACAAAAAAGTCGGTCCTCTCGGCATCCGTATCTCGGCAGCGCGAGTCACTACAGCGTGATTATTTTGGTCGGTGATTGTTTTGTTTGTATTTAAGTACATTATAAGTTATTTATTTTCAGAATAAGCGGAAGAATTGAGATATCGTCATGTCACAGGTTGTACCGGGACAGTTTGACGACGCAGAAGAATCCGGCAAGTAAGAAAAGCACTGGTTAGCTTGATGCTAACGTGGTGACTCGGGAAGTAACTAAATGGTTCTGTGGGTATATTGGAGTGCACTATGTAGGGTGTAGAAGTGGCTTGTTTTGATCGTGATGTAGTGCTCGTGTGTAGGTAATATTCAGCGGTTTGGGTTGAAACCTGTACTTTTGGCTGTCGAAGTTATGTAGTAAATGTAATGTGTAAGAATTACATTTTAACTTAAATGTACTCTTAAAAACATTAAGCTATTGTTATTCGTTTTTGTAAAATCCTGTATGAGCGCTGCTTCGGTCTCGGAGCCATTTGGGTTACAGATGACGCACCAATGCAAAAGTTAAAGCACCCCTTATCAAATGACGGATTTCGGTTAGAAATTTTGATAAGACCGTAAATGTCGTACTTAATAACTTTACGTTTTAGATTAATTTTAATTTAGACCAAGTATTATATAAATATGCTTTATTGTCCTTAATAATATACAATAGCATTTTAGCTCTTGTTTCATTTTTATTGATATTTTGAAAGATGTCAGAGGTCTGTAATCTTCATCATAGCTACACTTCAACTATGAGAGAAAAAATAATCCAGGAAATCACATTGTAGGATTTTTAAAGTATTTAATTGTAAATCATGGTGGAAAATAAGTATTTGGTCAATAAAAAATGTTCAACTCAACACATTGTAACATAACCTTTGGCAATGACAGAGGTCAAATGTTTCCTGTAAGTCCTCACCAGGTTGGCACACACTGTAGCTGGTATTTCGGCCCATTCCTCCATGCAGATCTCCTCTAGAGCAGTGATGTTTTGGGGCAACACGGGCTTTCAATTCCCTCCACAAATTTTCTATGGGGTTGAGGTCTGGAGACTGGCTAGGCCACTCCAGGACCTTGAAATGCTTTTTCCGGAGCCACTCCTTCGTTGCTCGAGCGGTGTGTTTGGGATCATTGTGATGCTGGAAGACCCAGCCATGTTCCATCTTCAAAGCTCTCACTGATGGAAGGAGGTTTTGGCTTAAAATCTCACGATACATGGCCCCATTCATTCTTCCCTTAACATGGATCAGTCGTCCGTCCCCTGTCCCCTTTGCAAAAAAACAGACCCAAAGCATGATGTTTCCACCCCCCATGCTTTCACAGCAGGTATGGTGTTCTTGGGATGCAACTCCGCATTCTTCTTCCTCCAAACTTGGCGAGTTTGAGTTTTTACCAAAAAGTTCTATTTGGTTTCATCTGACCACATGATATTCTCCCAATCCTCTTCTGGATCATCCATATGCCCTCTGGCAAAACTTTCAGATGGGCCTGGACATGTACTGGCTTAAGCAGGGGGACACGCCTGGTTTCTGCAGGATCTGAGTCCCTCTCGGCATAGTGTGTTACTGATGGTAGCCTTTGTTACTTTGGTCCCAGCTCTCTGCAGGTCATTCATCAGGTCCCTCCGTATAGTTCTGGGATTTTTTTGAGCCTCTTGAAGTTGTTACAGGTCTGTGAGAGCCAGAAATCTTGCTTTGTTTGTGGGTGACCAAATACTTATTTTTCACCATGATTTACAATTAAAATCTTTAAAAATCCTACAATGTGATTTCCTGGATTGTTTTTTTTCCCATTTTGTCTCTCGTAGTTGAAGTGTACCTATGATGAAAATTACAGACCTCTCTCATCTTTCTAAGTAGGAGAACCTGCACAATGGGTGGCTGACTAAATAAATTTTTGTTCCACTGTGTATGACTAGCTTTCGATATAACCTTGAGTGTCTGTCGTTGAATGGCGTTTGATACTGATGAGTGACGTTAAATTAAGACTAAATCAATAAACAAACTGAGCTGATTGTGGAATATCTAGGAGGTACATGCAGTACCACGCTTAAATTCAATGAGCTCTTTGAAAGAACAACTCGCTCTTTCACAAATGTTTGTTAGTACAGGTTGCACGGCTGTGTGCTTGATTTTATACACTTGTGGCAGTGGGACTGAATGAAACACTGTCTCAATACATTTGTCCATATAGTGCATCTTGCACTCCTAGTGATTATACCAGTCACTGCTTTAAGCTCGACAAACCTCTGACCTTCTGCAGTGACTCAGAGTTCAGCCGTGTCCCAGAGAACCCTCCGTCCTTAGAGGAGAAACTGAGCGGAGTGACTTTACAGCCGCTATCACTCAAATCTGTCACGTTCGAGGATGAAGAGTGTGATGATGATGATGATGACAATGATGACGACGATGATGAGTGGGACTGGTATGAGACGGGTGTAGGAGAGTTTACCAAACACTACCCTGCACTGAGGACCGGACACAGCCAGCAGGTATTAAACACTTAGAAGTATAGTATTTATATAGAAAACCTTTGTTACCATGGAAGGGTCTGGTATCATTTTTACAGGATAAGCAAACTAGTTTTGATCTGTTTACTCGTATTTTTGTGCAGCTCTGATTCTTATTTACGTCTGACTCTCTAACCTTGTGATTACTGATTCCTGTTGTCGGTTTGGTGTGGGTTGTTTTGTTTCCACAGAACCCACAGAAGTCTGTTAAAATGTCGACCCCAGCAGACAAAGTCCTGAGGAAGTTTGAGAACAAAATAAACCTGGGTAAGGTCTGAACAGGTTTCTTTGATTTGTGATGTGCGGACAGAGTTAAAAGGCTTTGTTGTTTTGTTTTGGCAGATAAACTGAACTACGCCGATTCTGTCATCAACAAAGTGACAACCATGCAGCGGCAGAGGGAAGCAGACACGTCAGTGATGTTCTGTTACTACGTTAAATTAATTATCCCTGCTAATTCTTAGATTTTAAGATAAAGTGGGCAGAAAAACTTTGTTTATCGATGGAGCAATATCTTGCGATATTTATTTTTGCAATTACATCAATTTTCAAAATATTGGTGTTTTTTTTTAAAGGAAGACTGAAGAAATTTTAAATGGGGTGCAAACTACTGACTCAATTTGTCCGCTGAATTATGTAGCTTGGATTTCAGCTGTTTTTATAGTTTGAGTGAACTATATGGAATATCACAATGTATCGTGATGCGCATCATATCGTGAAGTCCTTTAAAATACCCACCCCTGTTGGTTATCTACACTCCATGAGGTAAAATAGTTCTGTTTTATCAGGCACCTGCTGCTAAAACATCATCAGACTGCCCTTCAGTCATGATTTAGTCATTTCCCAATAACCATATCGATTGATCAGTTTTCATTTATGAAATTAAAGTTAAAAAGAAACTTAATTTCCATTCTGCAAATAAAATGCGTCTGATTTCTAAGGCAGGCTCTTACTAAGACGCACCCTTCTACCAGCAGAAGATAATAGGAGTGAGATCCCAGTGTTAACGAAAGTCTAGGATTCCATTATAATTTATGCACCAATGGCACTTGATGTTCAAGTATCTGCCAGGACCAGGATACCAACTCTATCTAACGTAACTACTCGATGGACCAGAAGGTCCAGGGTTCAAATCCCACTTCTACCAAGCTGCCACTGTTGGGTCCTTGAGCAAGGCCCTTAACCACAATTGCTTGGATTGTAAGGTTGTATCGATTGTAAGTCGCTCTGGATAAGGGCGTCTGCTAAATGCTGTAAATGTAAATAGATCCTGATATTTATAGATTGGCATGCCTTTATTTTTGGTGTTCTGTATCCCAAATAAGATATAATAAGCTTGAAATAATAGCATTTACTGGTTGAGTTTGAAAAGTTTTATACATAATGCACTAACATGCACAAGTAGGGAAGCATAGTCGTACTAAGCTTCTACACTTACATTAATGTCATTTAGCACATGCCCTTATGTAGAGTGACTTTTTTGTTACAGCCTTACAATCCAAGCAATTATGGGTTAAGAGCCTTGCTCAGGGACCCAGAAGTGGCAGCTTGGAGGAGGTGGGATTTGAACTCCAGTACCTTAAACACTAGGCCACCACAGTCCCAGCTTTTTAGTTGTTTGTTTTGAGAAACAAAAAGTGCTTATGGCATCAGTTTCACACTCAAGTACATGTCTATGTAAAAAGTTACTAAAATTCAGTGTGTGGCTTTTTAATTTTTATTCATTTATACTCATTCTGTGACAAATGCTTTACATTATGTGAGGTGTTTTAAGTTTTATGCATTGTGGGCACAAATCCATCATAAGGCTCTCTCACACACAAACTCTGATTCTGTTCAGGATTACATGGAGAAGAAAGTGAGTGAACGAATGAATGACATGAAATGTTTTATTTTAATTGTTACTGGAAACAGAGTCGCAATGGTTGTGACAGTGTTTAATGAACAATGCATTCATTTTAATACACCAGTTGTGATTAATAATTTAGCTAAAAATAAGAATTGAATAGTATATGCTTGCTGTCTAACCTAAAGGAAAGTAATCCTACCTAAAATTGACCTCTGCATTGGACAAAATATTTAGCACTGACCTTTTACACCTAACTTGCAATGTTTTTTTTTTTATAAGAAAATGATTTGTCCTAAAACAAGAAATGCCACAATAATGAAATAATAAAAATGTCATAGAAATGTCATTCTGATGCATGTAGACAATCTGATACAATAATAATTTCATGTTTTAGAAAGAAATTAGTTAACTGTGTGCATTCTTTGAAAACCATTGCTTATTTTTATGTTGTGCCAGATAGAACCTTATAATTCCAAGGAGAAAGTGAGTTCTTAGGATTAGAAGGTTCCATCTAATTTGAGCTGTGCCAAAAAAAACCATGTACAAATTTGGTCGGATTTTAATATTGCAAATTTAGAATACATTTCAGGTGTCTGAGATTTTCATGTATGAACGAGACTTGTTTCACACATCCACAGAACCCAGATAGAACCTTATAATTCTAAGGGAAAGACATGCACACCACTAGACGAAGCTTAACTCAAGCAGCCTGCGGTGTGTGATTATTTCTCGCCTGAGATTATTTCTCACCAGTATTTTGAGGGATGGCTGAAATGTAAATCTAACCAACAATTAAAAAGCTTCGTAAGATTATGCTTCCCTATTTGTGCTTGTTACTGCATTATGACGAATAAAAAAACTCTTATTAAAGTAAATACTATTATTTCAAGCTTATTATATCTTACTTGGGATACAGAACACTGGTTTTATGAAAATAAAGGCAATCTATAAAAAGTGGAACACTATAAATATCAGGATTTATAGGCACCGATTGAGTAGTTAAGCTAGGTAGAGTTCTCGGTATCAGCCGATACTTGAATGTCAGGTGTTGGTATCGAAAGTAAAAACGTGGCATCGGTGCATCCCTGGATCTCAGTGTTCAATCAGTCGGCAAAAACCCATATTATCAACGGCTGATAAGGGTTGGTCATTCCAATTAACCAGTTTTTCAGTTCTTGCTTTCTCTTTTCCACTGTAATGAGGGTATTTGTTACATCTGTGAATTTTTGCTGTTGCTTATTGCAAGCGAGAAATAATCCCACGCCACAGGCGTGCTGCTGGCCTCAGTTAAGCTTCATCTAGTGGCACTCGTGCATCAGTAACTGCCTCATGGTATTGCTGCTCTCTATTGCCGATACCGATATTGTGTGAAAGTATCGGTACAACACAATCATTTATAATCTGTTACTTGACTGGTGATTTTAAATTTGAAAACAAAGCTATAAATGTCAATATTGACCCAAAAATGTAAAGGGAGTTATGCATTTGTTATACAACAGATATAACGAGCCTCCAATCAGCCATGGATGGTGTCTAATGGACGTTTAACACCAGCAAACAACGTCTTTGTGAGTTGTAAGAAAGAACGGAGGTGATGGAACCAAACAGCTGCCGATGCTATATAATTCTTTTTATGTTTCTGGCTGAATACATTAAGAGCCCAGGATGTTTGATTTACTGTACTGACTTAATTTCTTGGCCTTTCTAGAACATCCAAATTCTTGTTTGTAAGCGAGACGAACCTTGGCTCGCTGGAAGTATCAGGCTGGTCATTAATAGCTTCATCTTCCAAATTGAAATCGAAACAAATGTTTTCATAGCCAATAGATTTTATGAAGTCATTATAATTCATTGCGCCAGTCTTTTACTCGTATAATTATGACGTTGCTGTTTTATGGCTGGCGTTCGTTGCTAGGTTACGTGTATATGAGGCAGAGTAATACTTGAAGAGCTTGATCAGGGTGCCATTCTAGTACAATATCGGCACTCCTAGAACGTCTCAGCCAGTCAGTTTGCGGGATCGGAACAAACTGTGGTATCTTGATTACTGTGCATTTTATTCAGTTAAATGTTTTTGTAATGAATCATTGTTTATTGTTGTAGATTTCGAGTGAAGGATAAATCGGATCGAGCGACTGTAGAACAGGTGTGTGTCTCCAAAGCAGGTTTACTTGTCAGACATTTGTTGTAACTCATTTATTTGGAATCAAACTCGGAGCTGTGCTGGTACATCAGTCCTGGTTTGCTTTGTGAGTTATCAGGTTTTGGATCCCAGAACTCGCATGATTCTGTTCAAAATGCTGAGCCGAGGCGTGATCTCAGAGATCAACGGCTGCATCAGCACCGGCAAAGAGGTAAGCATGATTAAGGCCGTGCATTATAAAGCCACGATCAAACTACATGATGTACACTGACTGATCACTTTAGGTCCAACTCTTTGATCAGGTCCACTTGCCATATATTAACACTTATAGTTCTACAATTACATACTTTGGTCATCCCCTTTACTCTGTTCTCTAATGGTCAAGCAGATCCGCCATAAAGCGGGTACTATTTGGGTGGTGGATCATTCTCAGCACTGCAGTGACCCTGATGTGGTGATGGTGTTAGTGTGTGCTGTGCTGGTATGAGTGGATCAGACACAGCAGTGCTGCTGGAGTTCAAACACTGTATTCACTCATTGTGCACTCTTACACACACCTACCATATTGCTCCACCTTGTATCAGAGACAGCAGCTCATCTGTTGTTGCACGGTTTGCGTTGGCCATTTTGTTATCCTTCATCGGTGCTCACAGGACGCTGCTTGCAGGATGCTAGTGGCTGGACATTTATGGTTGGTGGTCCAGCATCAGCTCTGAAGTGTTTAAAACCTGTCTGATCCACTTATGCCAGCACAACACACTAACACAATCCGTGTGACTGCAGTGCTGAGAATGTAAGTACGAATGACAGATGGACTACAGCTTGTAATTATAGAAGTACAAAGTGAGACCTCACCTTGCCAGAGGCGCTCCACTACCTGAATCACTCTAGTGTGTACCGCCTGTGGCAAAGTGAGAGCTGTCGGTTACGGAGTTGCATTCCCCAAGTCTGGCATGCAGGATAGAGATGGAGCCTTGTGGCACCTCACATCACAGAGGGTAACGCTTGGATGAGGAGGTACCAAGTGTAACATAGTAGAAGAGGCCTAATAACAGCAATTTAAGACTCTAGGGGTAGATTCCTTGTTGTAGTGACTGATTAACAGTGTTCCAAACATCATCCGAGAATAGATCTGTTGTGGCCCTGTCGCACGCATCATCTAGTGCTAAATGCTACCAGGGTAGAGGGTGTTCAGATAAAGTGTTTGGACATAACTGGGAATGTTTCTAAAATATAGTAAGTGTTATGACTTTCCTTCAAGGCCAACGTGTATCACGCGACCACGGCCAAGGGAGAAAGCCGAGCCATTAAGATATACAAGACCTCCATTCTGCTTTTTAAGGACCGAGATAAATACGTCAGTGGAGAGTTCAGGTGAGGAACCGTGACCTTACAGGATTCACAGCTCATATGGGATCACACTCACTCGTTCATAATGAACTGCTCTTCAGGTTTCGGCACGGATACTGTAAAGGGAACCCGAGGAAGATGGTTCGGACCTGGGCTGAGAAGGAAATGAGGAACCTGATCAGGTTTTCTTCATTACCCTTATTCAGAGTTACAACTGTTACACTGAGTGTGTTTACATGCACTCGATAATCTGATCATAGTCTGATTTCTGCTGTTATCTGGTTATTCAAGTGGTCATGTATACAGCATACTCCGATCTGGAAGTTGGAGTAAGCTGGATTTTATTTCAGTAATCCGATTTCTCAGTGCATGTAGATCAGTGAGTGCGTTTACATGCACTTAACAGTCCGATGACTGTAGAAAACCTGATTTTGTCAGTAAAATGACCAGCAAGTATACATGCGTAATCGGATTTCTACTTTTCTTAGTCTTCCCATGTGTGCAGAGAGGCTGGCAGAAAATATACGGTTGGCAGGTTTGCTTATTCTTAGAGTTTTGGTTTCTTTGGGCTTGTTCACATAGATGTGGTGCGGAATTCTCTCGTGGGATCTGGCAACCCTGGAATTAACTGCAGCACGTGCTAAATGGCTATCAAATACTATGTGGAGACTCTGAAATGCAGTCTGTACTCATTAAAAATTAAGAATTTGATTATCTAATAGGTTTCCCATTATCTAACTAGTCAAGTGCATATAAACTCTTTTAAAATCAGATTTTATTGAACACAATTAGATTTTCTGGTGTTACCGGATTATTAAGTGCATGTAAGCGCATACGTTACTGTTACGTTTCTCAGTATGAGGTACGGTTTGATAGCAGGGTTCGACTGTTCTCCGATTGCTAAATCCCGCAGTAGCTTCACTGCTGAGATTCCACAGCCCAGATTAGCTCATGAAAGAAAAGCAGATGCTGATGTTGTGTTTTATTGTCTTTCAAGACTGCAAACAGCAGGGATTCCCAGTCCAGAACCCATCATGCTCCGGAGCCACGTGTTGGTCATGGGCTTCGTTGGGAAAAATGACATGTACGTAATCTGTATACACTCATTGTTTAATAACAGTTCTTTGGAAACCACAACAGTGAACACAATTTTTAGTGGGTCTGTCTGTGTGCATATATACAGTGGTGTGAAAGTGTTTGCCCTCTTCCTGATTTCCTATTTTTTTGCATGTTTGCCACACTTAAGTGTTTCGGAACATCAAACCAATTTAAATATTAGTCAAAGAAAACACAAGTAAACACAAAATGAAAAGAATCCAAACCTAAATGGCCCTGTGTGAAAAAGTGATCCCCCCCCCCCTTGTTAAAACATAACTATGGTTTATCACACCTGAGTTTCACCTGTGTCTAGCCACACCCAGGCCTGATATATGCCACCTGTTCTCAGTCAGGACATCACTTAAATAGGACCTTGCTGACAAAGTAAAGCTTCACAATAGATCCTTAAAAGCTACCACATCATGCCGAGATCCAAAGAAATTCAGGAACAATTGAGAAAGAAAGTCATTGAGATCTATTTCAGTCTGGGAAAGGGTTTTAATAAAGCCATTGCTAAAGCTTTGGGGACTCCAGAGAACCACAATGAGAGCCATTATCCCCAAATGGCAAAGGACCTGGAACAGTGGTGAACCCTTCCCAGGAGTGGACAGCTGACCAAATTTACCCCGAGAGCGCAGCAACGACTCATCCAAGAGGTCACAACAGAAGACCCAAACACACAACATCCAGAGAAACTGCAGGCCTCACTTGCCTCAATTAAGGGTCATGTTCTGCCTTCACCATAAGAAAGAGACTGGGGCAAAAATGGCCTGCTTGGCAGAGTTCCAAGACGAAAAACCAATGCTGAGCAAAAAGAACACCATTAAAGCTCGTCTCAATTTTTCCAGAAACAAATTATTGATGTTCTCCAAGACTTTTGGGGGTGGAAAACATTCTGTGGACTGATGAGACACAAAAGTGAAACTCTTTGGAAGGTGTGTGTCCCATTTGTACATTACAGTGGTGTAAAAAGTAACCACAGCACTTCAGAAAAGAACATTATAGCAGCAGTAAAATATGGTGGTGGTAGTGTGATGGGTCTGGGGCTGTTCTGCTTTTCTGACTGCTTCAGGGGACCTGGAAGACTTGCTGTGATAAATGGATCGATGAATTCTGCTGTCTACCAAAAAGTCCTGAAGGAGAATGTCCGGCCATCTGTTCGTGACCTCAAGCTGAAACGAACTTGGGTTCTGCAGCAGGACAATGGTCCAAAACACACCAGCAAGTCCACCTCTGAATGGCTGAAGGAAAACAGAATGAAGACTTTGGAGTGGCCTAGTCAAAGTCCTGACCTGAATCCTATTGAGATGCTGTGGCATGACCTTATAAAGGCCGTTCATGCTGGAAAACCCTCCAGTGTGGCTGAATTACAACAATTCTGCAAAGATGAGTGGCCAAATTCCTCCACAATGCTGTAAAAGACTCACTGCAAGTTCTCACAAACGCTTGGTTGCAGTTGTTGCTGCTAGGGGTGGCCCAACCAGTTATTAGGTTTAGGGGGCAATCACTTTTTCACACAGGGTCATGTAGGTTTGGATTTTTTAATTGGTTTGATGTTTTGAAACACTTAAGTGTGACAACCATACAAAAAAAATAGGAAATCAGGAAGGGGGCAAACACTTTTTCACACCACTGTGTGTGTGTGTGTGTGTGTGTGTGTATATATGTGTATGTCTATGTGTGCATGCATGTGTCTGTTTGTATGTCTGTGCCTCTTGTCTGCATGTTTCTCATGCCTGCGTGTGTGTGTATCTGCTACAGGCCCGCTCCGTTGCTGAAGAATGCAGTGCTATCTGAATCCAAAGCTTGTGAGCTCTACCTGCAGGTGATCCAGAACATGAGGCTGATGTACCAAGAGGCTCGGCTTGTGCACGCAGACCTCAGCGAGTTTAACATGCTGTGAGTCAATACCCAAGTTCTCCCAAAGAACCAGTAGCTATTTATTTAAATGACTTGGTGGGAACCTGAATGCTACTTTATTCTAGAGCCCAACACAATCTTTTATGAAGCGACTTGACAGTTAGACGTAGTCTATATGAATAACCTACAGTATTGTAGCTCTTATGTTTTCTTACTGATGAACCATCGATCTCTTGTAATGGCGCAGTCCAAATGTCTGCCAGTCGAGCTGCATGGAGTACACCTGGCCACAGCGCTCGGAAGATACCATTTCACATCACACATCAATTGCACATTGACAGAATGGTGGTTTTTCTTATTTATATATGCAAATACATCATTATGCATGATGTTGATGCAGTGGCGAGGTTTCATTTAAACGTTGGGGGTGGGGGGTGGGTTAAGCTATGTTAAGTAAAACAGGTATGCTACCCGAGGAATGTAAACAAAAAATTGGTATGTAATATGCCCAGGATCGTACCTTGAAGATGAATATTTATTTATGTATATAAATAGTATAGTATATTTAAAATTTAAATTGTACACATTACACTGTTAAACTAGGTTAAATCACAGTGGTGATGTGAGCAGGAATTATTGGGGTGGGCATTGTACCCCTCTCCAAACATTGTCCCCCTAAAACTATGGATTATGCCATTTAAAACTCCTGGGTTGATCAGTCTCCCTCTGGAACATGCCAGCAGCCAAAAGTCTGAAGAGCACCTGTTCAGGTACAGGAAGAGCAAAGGATCTGCAAAATGCTGTAGATGTTTCCAAGCCCACAGAAGTCGATGCTGTTTATGGACTTGATTAACATAAGGCTTCTTTTTTTTGCACAGTGACATTTTAAGTGGCATTTGTGAATGTAACTTCGTATTGTAGTGCCTGTCCAAGGTTTGCCAAGTAATCCCTTGCCCATGTGGTTCTATCTGTTGATGAATGACGGTTCTTGATGAAGTGGCATCCGAGGGATTGGAGATGGCGGGAGTTCAGATTATGCTTGTGCCCTCTAGATTCCTTGAATCGTTTAATGATGTTATGCACAAATTTCCTTCCAGTCTTTCTTTGAGGAACATTGTTTTGAAACATTTCAAAAATTTTCTCACAAATTTGTTGACAAACTGGAGATCTTCTGCCTATTTTTGCTCCTCAAAGCCTTTCGTGGATAGTGCTTTTGTACCAAGTCATGATTGTAATCGCCGGTTGACATCATCTGTTTGAAGTCACATCATTGTGTAGATGGTAAAATGTCCCTGTCCCAACTTTATTTGGAAGCCTTCTTTTTAAATATGAGGGTGATACTGTTAGTGTTAGTCTGCTACAGGATGAGGAGACCGAACATGAGCCGGTGGGTGAGGATTTTTTTTTCCAATGGTGTATGAATATGAATTTCAAATTAAACATCACAAAAACAAAAGATATGAAAGTTGATTTCCATAAAGTGCCTCAGTCCCCATCACCTGTGTAGATTGATGGCACAGCAGTTGAATTCGTTGATAGTTATAAATACTTGGACAGTTGATGATAAGCTGGCCTTTACTGTGAATATGGATGTGATTTGTAAAAAGGGGCAGCAGAGATTATTTTTTTAAGACAGTTAAAAACATTTAAGGTGGATAGGAAGATCATGACCCTTTTTTATTTATTGAATCTGTTTTAACTTTTTCACTGATTGCTTGGATTGGGAGCTTAAACGTTAAGAATAAAAATCGATTCCATAACATTATTAAGGTGGCAAACAAAATAATTGGTACTGCTCAAGCTTCTTTAAATTACATATTTGTTTGTCGTACTATTCAAAAAGCGAGAGTGATACTGAGTTTGCCGGACCATCCACTTAATTTGGAGTTTCAGATTCTTCCTTCTGGATGCAGATTCAGGCTCCCAAAGGTGAAAAGCAACAGATGGAAGAACTCCTATACCTAGGGCTATAGGGTTATAAATTTTTTTTTTCTTTTTTCTGTGTGTGTATTGATAGATGTGTGGTATACCTGGCTGCAAAACAAATTTCCCATTGGGGATAATAAAGGGAATGAAATGCAAGAATGGATGATTACTAACAAATGAAATGTAGTTGACCAGAAAAGCATGAAATATCTTGGGTTCATACTGTCTGTAATGAAATAAAAGTCGACGTACATTTAAGACATTTTGTGTCCATTTTTCATACTATTCCAACTTTTTCTGATTTGGGGTTGTTAAAAAAAACAAAAAACACCACTCTCACGTTTTTTGAGACATGTTTATCTTGAATATAGTCAGAACCTGTGCTTTGTGCTCTGGTTTGCAGCTATCATGAGGGAGATGCATACATCATCGATGTTTCCCAGTCTGTAGAACACGACCACCCTCACGCGCTGGAGTTCCTCCGCAAGGACTGCAGCAATGTTAATGGTGGGTTCCGAACACGGGTGCATTAGAAACTGTTACTCTTAGCTTTTAATTGATGCTGAAAATGGATATAAAACCAGTCTTAAAGCGATGGTTAAGATTCATACGTCTGATGGAGATTTGCCAGGAGCTAGAACAGCAGTAAGATGAATTAACACTGACTTCCTATTAAGTGTTCTTTTTTTGTTTGATTTGTATTAGATTTCTTTCAGAGGCATAACGTAGCTGTGATGACGGTTCGAGAGCTGTTTGAGTTCATCACAGACCCGTCCATCACCAACAACAACATCAACCAGTACCTGGAGAAGGTATGCGATTGAACTTTTTGTGTGTATTGCTGTAATGATGCTTATTCTATCATCAGCTTTTCTCTAAAACTCCTTTAATGTTTATTTTTCACATTTCTTTTGAATGTACATTTTATATATTAAAACACTGGTCCTTTTAATGAGGTACACATGTTAAATTGCTTATTTACTCAAATATCTAATCCGGCAATCACTTGGCAGCAACTCTGTGCATTTAGACGACCTGCTGAAGTTCAAACCGAGCATCAGAATGGGGAAGAACGTTGATTTAAGTGACTCTGAACATGGCATGGTTGTTGGTGCTGGATGGGCTGGTCTGAGTATTTCAGAAACTGCTGATCATTTTTGCTATAAAGTTCATTAACATGCGTGTCTTTACTGGTGACTCTAACCATACTGTTTTTGAGTCTGGCTCAGCCAATCAGATTTTTGAACCTCAACAAGCCATTCTAATAAAATATGTTTTAAAACCAGTTTGGGATATGTAACTGCAGGTGATGGAGGTAGCTTCACAAAGGACAGCAGAGGAGAGATCCAACCAGGACAAAGTGGATGAGGAGGTACGAGTACTCAAGCACACAATCTACTTGTTTTTGTATTATACATACATTATACATACATCTATAAAGACCTTGCATCAGAATTGTCACACAAAATGGGCACAATGTCTCATGTAAATGTACTACATGGCCAAAAGTATGTAGACATCCCCGGTTCTTTTGCCTAAAAGGATCATTAACAATGCAGGATGGTCCCGGCTGGGTTGATGGTCTGTGCTTTTATTGCTTAGCTTTGTAGCATCTTGGTGCTTGGGAGCAACAACAGCGTAGAATGGAAGCAAAGCCACACAGTCATGTTCCAAAGCTAGTGTGTAGCTGAACCGGAAGAGTGAAGCCTCTTAATGCAGAAGCACAGTAAATAGATCTAGATGTAATGTTGTTACATCCACAGGCTATCAGTCATGTGCATTATGTAGCTCAGCAACCCTCGTTGCACTGTTTCAGGTGTTTATGAAGGCCTACATTCCTCGTACACTCAATGAAGTGAGTCATTACGAGCGAGACGTGGACACCATGATGAAGAAGCAGCAGGAGCCGTCGGAGACACAGAATGACAGTGTGAGTGTCAGGGTTCTGCGTCCAAAATCATGTAACTGGAAATTACTGTGAGAGCATTTGAGTGACGTGGTGACATTATTTCTGTTGTTTCTGATAGATCCTGTACCAGACAGTGACGGGTCTGAAGAAGGACCTTTCAGGTGTGCAGACGGTAAGGCGATAAATTTAGTGTCTATACATTCTGCTTGATTAATCCCACCAGTTTCAGTACTGAGCTTAGGGTGTTCCTGTGATCAGGACTTAAGAACAGTATAGAAGTGAGGTTCTGCTTTGTGATACTTCAGGTTCCATCCATACTAGAGAATTGTGGTGAGGATGATGGCTCCAACAGTGATGAAGACGATGACGATGAGGAGGAGAATGACTCTGAAGAAGACAGTGACCAAGACAAACAGCCAGTGGACAGAAAGGTACATGTTAGCGCAGTCGATCTAAATATGTAGTCATTGACAAAATGAAAATGATTCACCAAGATTGAGCTGTTGGACTTGAATTAAATGAATGTAATGATAATATACGCAATGTTAGAGAGAAAGGAAACGTTGGTTGAGGTAAACTACAATTCAAAGGAGGCCTTAGTTACCCTGTTAGGCCACCTCTAGTCTGGATACAAGATGAGATACAGTTGGGCATGGGAGGCAAACATCGTGTGCTGTGGCACATTTGCCCACCGATGTTGCAGCTGGGCATGTAGGTCCTCATCCATCACACCAGAAGTTTGGGCAGTGGGTCACACCATAGCAGGATTGAAGCGCCAACCATGAGACCTCCATACTCGAACCCGACCGTCATGGATTCCAAACAGAACCTGGTTTCGTCACTAAAGACAATGCAGTCCTTAGCTGCCCAGGATTCTCATTCGCGCCAACACTGCAAACAAAGGTAATGGTGGCTGGCTGTCAATGGCAGGACACGTAATGGGAGCAGTGACAACAAATTTCCACCTGGAAATGGTCCAGGCAGAGACGGGTGTGTAGTGAAGGTGCCACCTGTGACTGGATGGTGGACAACGAAGCTGTGGGAGCTGCTCGTGCTTGTTGCTGGGTTAAACGATCCTCTCTTCTAGTGCTCTGCCTGGGCCGTCTGAAGCCTGTTCGCCATGTGTGCATGCCCTAATGGAAACACCGCTCCAAACGCCGCCCAACAGAGGTGTTGCGAGCAGTGATGGCGGCCAATTTGTCGGCACGACCGTCCTGCTTCTCTCAGTTCAATGATACGCCCCCTCTCAAAGTCTATCAGCTGGGCCAAATGTCACCAGTCTGTCACCAAGATGTACACTACCCAAAAGTAGCCTCTGAGAGCTATTATAGAGCAGTGGGGGAAGCACTTTTGCATCCTCTTGTAGCAAGACCCAGTGTCTAATCAGACCAAACCTGTAATCATTTACATATCTGCCTGAGAACCCCCAGGGACCCAGGGAACCTCTGGTAAGGTGGAAAACACATTCAGTCACATTTTTGCTGAGCTTTATGGGCATCACCAGAGGCACCAGGATGTAGAGGATGCAGATACAGGTGACGAGCTGTATTTCCCGGATTGTCAAGTGTGTTAAGGCCTTCGCTCAAGGGTCCAACAGTGGCAGATGTTCATACTAAATCTTTGTGTTTTCCTCCTCAGGAAAGAAAAAAGCTGGTAAAAGAAGCTCAGAGAGAGAAACGGAAGAGCAAGGTGCCCAAGCATGTGAAGAAGCGCAAGGAGAAGGTGTCCAAGATGAAGAAAGGAAGATGAGGAGGAGAGCAGGAGGTGCAGACACCAAAAATCACAGCCATTCAGGACTGCACCTCATTAGAACTTCTAGTGGATTCAACAGTGGCATACATTTAGCCCCTCATAAACTGGACATGCTCATGAATTTCTTCTATATCCTGAGAAGATTTCAGAGGAATGATCCAGTGTATGAAATGGAAGCAGCCGATGATGGAGTACTCCATTTTAAACAATACAGGGTGCTTCACAATAAGCCTTGTCACATTCTGATGATTAGTATGCAGATTTTTGGACACCCCTGGTCTAGTTAAATGTTTTTTTAGCACAAGGAAGAAACTTAAATATAATATTCCTGCACATTTTCCTGCATTGGTATGAAGTTGAGGAAGCTCTGAGACCTCTCATAAACACTACTGGATTATGTGGAAACCTTTACACAACCTACACTGTGTTTATCTTGTCAGTGAAGTCCGTTCACAGTAATAAGTTTTCCCTGAAGACATTGTGCTAGCTTTATTTAGAAAATCAGCAAAAATAGATGGAGCTTGGATGGTACAATGGCTTCCTGCTTGGTTGGGCATCGCATTCAGGCACGAATGGCTATTTGAGTCTGGTACGAGCATCCGCACCTACCCAAATTTTTGTGTCGATGCTGTGAAATAAAAATTAACTGTAAGTGAAAGCTTTGTTTGCTTCTCCTGCATTACCTTAATTATGTCCTGCTACTTAAACCCCTTGTCTGAAGTGGTTGAAATTACATACTTTCAATTTTTTGTGCTCCAAGCGCAAGGTTTTTTTTCTAAGCTCCATTTATTAAACTCAGTTTGCCTCTGCCCTCTACCCAGCCTGACTTGAACCTTTTTTGGTCACAAAAATGGTTAATTGTTTATTGGAATTATTGTACATACCACTGATACAAAGTAAAGCGTCCTGTTTTGCTTGGCCTGGTCAGTATCGCTGGGGGGAGCGTGGAGCCTAACCCTGAATTCACTGAATGCTGGTATACTCTGCCCAGAGTGCCAGCCCATTATAGGGTTCTGTAAGCAAACCATCTGACTTCCATGTTGCAAGACCCACCCAGGGTTTGAACCCTGGCCCTCAAAGGCTACCAGGAGCTGGCTCGTACCTGCGATACTTGGGAGCTGCATTAAATGATTAGATATTAAGCACTCATGAGTCACTGAATGCATCCACTGAAAACAAATGGTACTTTTGGTGGCCATAATAGTGCATCTCTGAGAGAGCTTTAGTGTTAAATATAAAACCATTAAATGTAATTGATGCTGATAATTTGACTGATTGTGATGAGGAATGATCTCTATCTGACCTCCTCTCCCTCAGTTACAGCCAGATGTGTCTATGGAGCACTAGGCCAGAGCAGACCTACTGCCAGGACTTGTACATGGGTCTCTGCAGTGATAAGCGAGTGTTTATAACTCTGCCTCCCATGTGCCCAAAATTTGCTATTGTACAGTACTTCAAAACTCCCTAAAGATAACCGAGTTGGTGTGTTGTTTCTGGCATGTTCTCCCTGCCTCCATACACACACTATATAGAAAAATGGTTGTGGACACCCAAACAATTCCATCCAAAAAATGGTTATTACAACCGAAAAACTGTGATGGGATGGAAAATGCTAATTTAAAAAGTGTTTTGTTACATTTGCTGACTTCTATTTCATTGCAGACAGTATGAACTCAAGTTATTTCATGTTTTGCCTGGGCAGGGGATTACTTTTGGCATCTGGGATGGACCATCACACAGTGGAAACGTGTATTGTGGTCAGATGAACCGGAAATTTTTAAAAAAAAAAAAAAGAGCCAGCATAAACTCCAGATCGAAGACAAAAAGGACCATCCAGACTGTTATCAGCAACAAGTCTAAAAGCCAGGCTCTGTCATGGTATGGGGTTGTGTCAGTGCTCTTGGCAAAGGTTATTCACACTTTATAGGTATTTTATTTATGCGTTAAACATATGCTGCCTTCAAGACATCTTTTCCAGGGACGTCCATGCATTTTTAAACTAGACAGTGGAAAACAAGCCAAATCAGAAAACGTTAGGACTGAAATATTCCAATTCATTCCAGTCTTTGAGGAACAAACTGGAGATCCTCTGCCAATCTTTGCTCCTTGAAGACTCGGCCTTTCACGGATACTGCTTTTGTACCAAATCATGATTAGGTTCACATGTTGACGCCATCTGTTTGAAATCACATCAGTATTTAGGGGTCCCCATTACTGGCCCTAAATTGTCCCCGTCCCAACTTTTTTATAATGTGTTGCAGGCCTGAAATGCAGGAATGGGTGTTTAACAAATGAAGTTAACCAGACAAAACATGAAATATCTCAGGTTCATACTGTCTGCAGTGAAATAAAAGTTAAAGGAAATGTAAGAAACACTGCATTGTTTTTAAATCCACATTTTCCATACCATGCCAACTTTTTCCTGATTTGGTGTTTTAGTATGGAGTTTGCCACCCACCTTTGCTGCTACATCAACCGTAGTTATTTTTCTTCTAAAAGAAATGTTGGACAATATGCCCAAGCTCTATTTTGTATCATCTGACCACATGACCTTCTCCCATGCCTCCTCTGGATCATCCAGATGGTTGCTGGCGAAATTCAAACGGGCCTGGACATGTGCTGGCGTGAGCAGGGGGATCTTGCGTACCCTGCAGTATTTTAATCCATGACGGTGTGTTACTAATGGGAATCTTTGAGACTGTGGTCCCAGCTCTCTTCAGGTCATTGACCATGTCCTTCCATGTAGTTCTGGGCTGATTCCTGATCGTTCTCCGAATCATCCTTACCCCATGTGGTGAGATCTTGCATGGAGCCCCAAACCGAGGAAGATTGACAGTCATCTTGTGTTTCTTCCATTTTCTAATAATTGCGCAAACAGTTGTTACCGTCTCACCAAGCTGCTTGCCAGTGTCCTGTCCTCCAATTTTGTCCCTGTTGTCCTTAGACAGCTCTTTGGTCTTGGCCATGGTGGAGAGGTTGGAGTGTGATTGATTATGTGGACAGGACTCTTATACAGGTAACAAGTTCAAACAGGTGCAATTAATACAGGCAATGAGTGCGGAATAACTAAAACTAACAGGTCTGTGAGAGCCAGAATTATTGCTGGTTGGTAGGTGATCAAATACTTATTTCATGCAATAAAATGCAAATTAATTACTTAATCATACAATGTATCTGGATTTTTTTTTTTTTAGATTTCTGTCTCTCACAGCTAGTGTACCTACGATAAAAATTACACATCTCTACTTTCTTTGTAGGTGGGAAAACCTGCAAAATTGGCAGTGTACCAAATACTTATTTTCCCCACTGTAGCAGAGCTCATTCACTAAAGTGTTGTTCACAAACCTTTGTCTATTTACTACTCCATCCATGTGCTGCAGGTTTCTCACACCTCCCAAAAACATGCCTGAATGTGGTTTAGAAGAATTGAAGGTGCT
>JAJAGP010004660.1:0-45432 GCA_025084515.1 Ancistrus triradiatus
TTTGTCAACAAATGTTTAAGAAAATTATTGAAATGTTTAAAAATAATGTTCCTCAAAAAAGATTGAAAACAATTTTCATATTTCTTTCTCTACATTGCATAATATCATTAAACGATTCAAGGAATCAGGAGGAATTTCAGTCTGTTCAGGGCAAGGGTGGAAGCTTAAGCTGACGACTCATGATCCAATCCCTCAGACGGCACTGCATCAAGAACCACCATTCACCAATAGCTAATATAACCACATGGGCAAGGAATTACATTGGAAAACCTTTCTCAAGCACTACAATATTGAGATACATTCACAAATGCTACTTAAAACGTTGCTGTGCAAACAAAAAGCCTTATGTCATAAAGAACCGTCCCAATGCTGGAATGTAGTGTTTTCCTTTCTCCAAACATAATGCTTTTCTTTTAAACCAAAACGTTTTACAGCCCAACAGGAGATTGGTGAGACACTTTTTTGCAGGTTCATACAGGGCAGGCAGAATGTGTTGGCTTCTATTGAGGACCACCACTCAAGGCACTGTGCTTGCTAGACAGTTTAGTGCACATCCCACGTGAACTGGGTAACGATGCACAGCATGGAATCCACTGTGGAGTACTGGTGGGAGAGTGCATCAGGTTTGGTGTTGTTAGATCCCAGGTAGTATGTAGCATGTTGTAAAGTTGCCTAGAGTTCATCCTCCTTGCTAGTTGAAGGTATGCTAGGTTTTACTGATCTGTTCGTACTACAAAAGGCTGTTTGGCACCCACCAGCCAGTGCCTCCACTACTCTAATGTGACCCTAACAGCCAGTAGCTCATGGTTGCCCACATCATAATTTCTCTCAGCAGGGGCTAGACAGCATTAGGAAAATGCACACAAATTAACTTTATTATCAGTGCCCAAGAAGCGAGACACTCCTGTGTCTGAAATGTCTACCACCACCATGCAGATTATCTTGGGTTTGGAGAACATGGAGTCAACTTCTATAGATGAGATGAAAGAAGTCTACGTGTAGGTGAGGAAGGTGAGCAGAGTAACCACTTTGCTGTAGTCCCAGATAAAATGTCAGTAAAAATTTCCAAATCCAAGAAAGTGTTGAACTCCATTCCAACATGAGAGAGTGGGCCATTCTGCAACATATTGTACTTTCTCTAGATTCCTGATGAAGCCCAGGAATGTAATGGAGGAAAGGTGAAACTCATGACATGCTCATCTAGATATTTGGAAAAGATGAGACTATTGTCTAGGTATACAAAAACAAGTCTATTCAAAAATGTATATATAATTTGTCAGTTCCTGGAAAACTGCTGGAGCATTAGAGAGCCCGAAGGGCATCACATGATACTCTAAATGTCCAAGGGCCGTGTTAAAATCAGTCTTCCACTCATCCCAATCCCGTTTCCTAACAAGGTGGTACATGTTGCTCAAAATTTATCCTGTATCTTCATGAAGAAGAACCCTGCACCCAGGGGTGAGAGGACAGGCAGATACGACCATCAGAGAGGGATTTGGTGTTATTCTTTGATGTCTCTCTTTTGGGGCATTATAAAATTATATTGGTGTCTATAAGGCAGTGGAACGCCACTCAGGGAGTGACCCCAATCTTTACTTAACATCTCCTGTAGGTCACTGTATGTGCTGTGCGTTTTAGTAAGATCAGGTGATTCCACAGAGGGTGATGAGAGGTGCATGGTGGATCCAGAGACAGGCATAGCTGATTTTAAGCAGCTGGAATAGCAGTGCTTGCTTCAGCCCATTATCTTACTGTGCATCCAGTTGATGAGAGGATTGTGTCAGGCCAGCCAGCGGAATCTCAGAACCAATGGAGACTTGGGTGACTTAATATCAGAGAAGCTGAGGATCTTCCAGTGGTTTCAGGGGAGGACCAGAGTAATAGTGGATGCGTAATGGGTGACCTGAGCAAGCACATGTCCATCAAGGACGCAAACCATAACAGGCTGGCCCAAGCTTGGATTGAGAGATGCAGCCGGGTGGCGTTTGAGGCTTCAGGCTCAACAGAACCCCACACCCTTACTGCCTAGCACCGCCTTTTAGGTGAATGGGACATTAATTAATACTGTGCCGTACCCCCCTCTCTCTCTAACCTCTTCCACAAGTCATAAAACTTTACGACATTTCGGAATGCAAAAAGGCCACCATCTGGATCGGATCTTTTACCCACTAAGGGATGACTCCAACGGTTAACTCTTTCTCAAACCTATAACCTTAGACATCTCCAATAACAAACTTGAGTCCATGTGTAATTTTAAGAGGGGGTTTCATCTTTCAAGACCACAGGCTTCCCCTTTCCCTCTAACTGTTGCAGAAGATAATGGCTTTTTCCCCCCACAGTTGAACTCTTTCATCACAGCTCCTCTTGCAAACCTTCACCCAAAAGAGGCGCCAGATAAACAACCTTTTTCCTCAAAACAACAGAAGAAACTTAAGACATGGCCAGGCCATCTCATGGACAAGCCATCTGTGCATCTCGCCATCATAAAATAAACCAATGTGTGGTTTTAAAAAGAATTCTGACAAGTCCACCCTAGACTCACCCTTCCCAAGAGAGATCTCCCCCAATTTCTCCAAAGGAAAGCCAACATGCTTCCACCTAGGTTGCGTTTACGACCTCTCAGCCTGGCGCCAGAAAGACAGCCCTGGATTTATGACACCAAGAAACTATCAGCTTTTGTTCTGAGACAAACTTTAAATATTTGTAATTAAACCTTTCCTGAAATGTGAACAGATTTTCCTTCATCGAAAAAATCTTTTTTTTATACATAAACAAATGATATTGTCTTTAAAATAATAAGTCTAAAAACACCCTATAATGGGTATTTTCACCTATTATTTTCCATAACAAAGAATGGATTAGGGAATATTTTTTTTTTTCCCCTCCTCACAAATATTGTATATGTATTTTTTACTGACTGTCCATTTTTTTTCCCCGTTATTTTTCTCTACTTGGTTAATGTTTTTTAGTTAATTAATGGAAATCATTTTTTAAATATGTAATATGGTCCCGTTGTGTTAATAACTTGGTTAGGAATTATACAAATAACAGCCTGTTTTTTATTTAAATCCACAATTCGCTCGTTTATATACGTTTTCAATACTTATAAGCACCGAAACGAAGTTTGGTTATTTTTAGAATGTAAACCGTTTTCCTCTACCTTGTTATTAATCATATTATTTGTTTTAGTTAAAAAAGTATAAGTAAAATGTAAATGTGCTTTTTTTAGTTAAATGCCTTTAAACGATGTTTCTAGTTTTATCGATTTCAAGGTGGCCTTTGAATCATTTGAACCTTACAAAACGAAGTCTCGCATTCCTAAAAACTTTGGTAAACTTTGAGATTTTTTTGGTTATTGTTGTGATACTTTTAAATCACTTTAGATTATGGTTAGGAATATATTTTAATAATATTTTATAAAATCCAAGTTTAGAAGCAGTCTGTGGCTCATGTGGTTGAATAAAAGACACAACCATGATAGGAGGTTTTTACTCTCAGGAGTCCGCCCTTCCTCTTGACTGATCACGGCGACAATTTCAAGTCTAGTCTTGTGTTTTTGTTTTT
This sequence comes from Ancistrus triradiatus, assembly GCA_025084515.1. Classification (NCBI taxonomy): domain Eukaryota; kingdom Metazoa; phylum Chordata; class Actinopteri; order Siluriformes; family Loricariidae; genus Ancistrus; species Ancistrus triradiatus. The sequence continues at coordinate 3,565 of JAJAGP010004660.1, forward strand.
GGTTCCTCTTTGTTCAAGTCCTTTTTTGGTTTGTTTAGTTGCAGTTTTTTTTTTTTTTTCTTTTGCAGTGCTTTTGTTATTTTCATGTCGTTTTTTACTCAAGCTTTTTTCGCTTTTATTTTAAGTTTCCCTGTGTACAGCAGTCCTAAGTAGTTTCGGTATTTGCCGAATTAGAAGAATAGTGGAAAGAACAGCCAAGCCAGATCTACTTCCAAAACGCTCTGCCTTGGGTCCCTGGCTGGCCATTTTTCTTACCATAACATACACGTTTTTTCCAAGTTTTTGTGGTTGAAAGCTCCGTGGTGTTTAGAACGCCACAACACCACCTTTTAATCTGTGGCCACGATAAATCCCCTGATTGTAAACGGCATGCAGACGTCGTGTACTTCGTTGAAGCCCTCAGCCTAAACTGGAAGGAGGACGCAATTTCAAGTTCACCAAAAGTCACCGTGGTCAAACCATCGGCAAGAACCAAAGAGCTAAGCAGCTATAGACGCCTTGTCAGAGTTCGGTTGTGCAATTGAAAAAAAAAAAAGCCCAAAAAAACGCCAAAGCTTTTCCAAAATCCGTGCCTTTGGACGGCTGGGCCAGGGGGTGGAAAGGGCTGCCCCCCCGAACCACTCGAGTACCTTCCAAGGCGAAGTTTTACTGTTTTATGGCTTTTCTGCTTCTTTTTCCTTTTTCTGGGTTCCCCCTCCTGATGCTTTTCGTGTCTTGTTTTTTAAAAATAAAAAAAAAAAAAACCAACGCTTCCAACAGAGACTTATCCTTTATCCCAACCGCCCTAAGTAGAGGTCATAAACCCACCTATTCACGTTCACAACAAAACGTAAATTTGTTTCAGTAATAACTCACTATAAAAACTACGTCCGTAACAAACTAGTTCATAACATTGCCAACGTTGGTAATTATTGCACGAACCGCTGATTACCATAAGAGTCATCTGGGTTTTTTCTTCGAGGATTTTTATTTTTTTAATTACTTACGTGGATATGTAAAGCCCTTTGCCCATTAATTTTTCCCCCTGTTTTTTCCCATACTGTGATTATAATATATATATATATATATATATATATATATATATATATATATATATATATATGTTCATAGTCATTTTATGATTTTAACTCTGTGATACACTCGTTATTACATCAGATACATCTGTTGATATTGCCTTGTTTTGCAATTAATAAACTTGTTTATAAACCTTTTGAATTTGCCGCCTGATGTGAGAGTTCATTCAACAAGGTCGAGAAATATACTTTGAATTCACTATTCAGATCTAGACTGATCAAGTTTGTTGTTCCCTTTTTAACTGGTTTCCAAATCTGCCAGTAAATAAATGATTTGGTGGTGCTCCCATTTAATTAATTAATTAATTAATTTGTCTAATTTTAATTAATAAAGTTTAATTAATTAAAATTAATCCAATTAAAGTGTAGTCCTAGGTTTGCTACATTATAATGGTGCCCCGTGTGAGGCAAGTGAAATCGACCTTATGAATGAATAACTCTTACTCTATGCGGTAACTTCAAAACTACGTGTGCATAGCGTTCTGTATGCACAGAGCCTTTATACAGTACTGGGGTGCGAACAGGTATTGAGCGTCTGCAGGTTTTAATTGTTGGAAAGTTGTATTGTGGTCTGTGGAAAGTTGGTCACAGTTTTGAATAGCTGCTGTTGTGTTGGTTTTGTAAAGAAAAGGAAAACGTTGCCGAGCGTGATTACAATCTAAGCTGCTTTTTGTCTTTGTGTGCGTGTTTTGTATGCGCCGCCGTGCATTGTATATCAAAGGTACCATTGTTAAGAATTGCGTTACTAATTAAGTCATAACTACTGATGCATGCAAAGCGTATCCGAACGCTCATTATTATTATAAACTAAGGCCTTGATGTAAGAACTGATTTTCTGCAAGATTCCAGAATCGTGTATATGCGTCCCAAATTGTATTAATTTTTACTCCGAGTCTCGAGAAAATTATATACATTCGGCCTCCCCGTGCTAAAAGGTAGCGTAGCTAACTACTTTGTCGGCGTCACGTGTGATAGGGGAGTCTTTAAAATCGTAAAACGCCGTCGTGATACGGCTGTGCTTATAAACGCAGCATAAAAGTAAGCTGTTGGGAATACTGCCAATAGGGGGCCCAAAATACCCGGAGAAACTGAATAGCGGGAGCTTAAGTTGCATGAAGCTGATCTCAGCTTGGGTTGGAAAACGTGTGTAGAAAGAATCAGTTTAGAATAGAAAATAGAAATAGAATAGAAATCCTTTATTGTCATACACAGTATACTTAATACAATGAGATTGGAAGCTTCTCCTTAAGGTGCACACAGCATAATAGAAAAAACTAAGAAAAACTAAGACTACCAGTGCAAAAAATATGCAAAAACTGTGCAAAAATGTTTCTGTATTGTGTGATACAGTGCGGGCCCAAAAGTTATTGGCAACCTTTTCTGCATTCCTGGTATTTTAGATAATACTCATTCCCTTTCCCAGAAAATGAATTTGCAATCCCCACAAATGCTTTGGTATTAGTATTCTGGGCATTTTATTTAATTTTTGCTTGCCAATGAAAAAAAACACAAAGAGAATAAAAAAAAGTCAAAATATATCATTTTAAACAAATCATTTTAACACAAATCAATTATCATTTTACACAAAACTCCAAAAATGGGCCGGACAAAAGTATTGGCACCCTCAGCCTAATACTTGGTAGCACAACCTTTAGACAAAATAACTGCGAACAACCGCTTCCGGTAACCATCAGTGAGTTTCTTACAATGCCCTGCTGGAATTTTAGACCATTCTTCTTTGGCAAACTGCTCCAGGTCCCTGAGATTTGAAGGGTGCCTTCTCCAAACTGACATTTTGAGATCTCTCCACAGGTGTTCTATGGGATTCAGGTCTGGACTCATTGCTGGCCACTTTAGAAGTCTCCAGTGCTTTCTCTCAAACCATTTTCTAGTGCTTTTTGAAGTGTGTTTTGGGTCATTGTCCTGCTGGAAGACCCATGACCTCTGAGGGAGACCCAGCTTTCTCACACTGGGCCCTACATTATGCAGCAAAATTTGTTGGTAGTCTTCAGACTTCATAATGCCATGCACACGGTCAAGCATTCCAGTGCCAGAGGCAGCAAAGCAACCCCAAAACATCAGGGTACCTCCGCCATGTTTGACTGTAGGGGCCGTGTTCTTTTCTTTGAAGGCCTCGTTTTTTTCCCTGTAAACTCTATGTTGATGCCTTTGCCCAAAAAGCTCTACTTTTGTCTCATCTGACCAGAGAACATTCTTCCAAAAACGTTTTTGGCTTTCTCAGGTAAGTTTTGGCAAACTCCAGCCTGGCTTTTTTATGTCTTTGGATCAGAAGTGGGCTCTTCCTGGGTATCCTACCATAGGGACTCTCATAAGGACTTTTCATTCAGACGCCGACGGATAGTACGGGTAGACACTGTTGTACCCTCGGACTGCAGGGCAGCTTGAACTTGTTTGAATGTTAGTCGAGGTTCTTTATCCACCATCCGCACAATCTTTCGTTGAAATCTCTCGTCAATTTTTCTTTTCCGTCCACATCTAGGGAGGTTAGCCACAGTGCCATGGGCTTTAAACTTCTTGATGACACTGCGCACGGTAGACACAGGAACATTCAGGTGTTTGGAGATGGACTTGTAGCCTTGAGATTGCCCATGCTTCCTCACAATTTTGCTTCTCAAGTCCTCAGACAGTTCTTTGGTCTTCTTTTTTTTCTCCATGCTCAAAATGGTTGAGTCAACTTTAATCCATTTTAACTGGCTGCAAGTGTGATTTAGTTATTGCCACCACCTGTTATGTGCCACAGGTAAGTAACAGGTGCTGTTAATTACACAAATTAGAGAAGCATCACATCATTTTTCAAAGGGTGCCAATACTTTTGTCCACCCCCTTTTTTATGTTTGGTGTGGAATTATATCCAATTTGGCTTTTTGACAATTCTTTTAGTGGTTTTCCATTGAAGACAAATTAAATGAACATTTTAATATCAAAGCATTTGTAATTGCAATCATTTTCTGGGAGAAATGGAGCATTATCTGACAGAATTCAGATGCCAATACTTTTGGCCAGCACTGTATGTCAGTAGTGCACGTTCCCGTTTAGCATTGTGATGGCTTTGGGAAAGAAGCTGTCCCTGAGTCTATTTGTTTTGGCCGGTATGGACCTGCAGGTTGAAGAGTGGGAAGCTGGGGTGGGTATTGTCCTTGAGAATGTTCCTGGCTCTGGTGAGACAGCGGGAGTTGTAAATGGAGTCTATGGAAGGCAGAGAGCAGCCAATGATTTTTTCCGCAGTGTTGGTCACCCTCTGCAGTCTTCTTCTGTCAGCATCTGTGCAACTGGAGTGCCACACTGACACAGCATAGGTCAGCAGGCTCTTGATGGTGGAACGGTAGAAGGCTTGTGTGTAGTTGTTCCTTCCTGAGTACCCTCAAGAAGTGTAGCCACTACTGGGCCTTCTTGACCAGTGCAGAAGTGTTTACAGTCCAGGAGAAGTCTGCAGAGATGTGTACACCGAGGAATTTAAACGATTCTACTCGCTCCACACGTTCGCCGTTGATGTACAGGGGGGCAGGGGCATCCCTGTTTCGCCGGAAGTCCAGGATGAGTTCTTTTGTCTTGGTTATATTTAGTGCTAAGTTGTTAGCTGCACTCCACTCCCCAAGTTTCAGGACCTCATCTCTGTACATCGCCTCGTCACCCCATGTTATCTGTCCCACCACCGTTGTGTCATCAGCAAATTTCACAATGGAATAAATAGAAAGGCCACGGCTGTGTACCGTGTCCTGTGCTCCAATAAACGAAAGTACTTCAGCCCGGTCTGGACAGTAAGTGAGCGAATCCATTCAAAGAATCGAACGTCCTTCAAAGGGTGGTGCTTATTGATGTCACGATTGATGAGCATCTCGTGACGCCCCTGTTGTTGTGCAAACATTATCCTCTGGTGGCCAGATAAGGAACGCCACCCTTTGAGGAATAATATAGGTTATTGACGCCCCTTTTGTTGTGTCGATGTTACCCTCTTGTGGTCAGATACTGAACACCACCCTGTGAAGGATAATATAGGCTATTGACCCCTAGTGGCCAAATCTTGAGTGAGCAACTCAGGAATAATTACCCAGTGTTGCTGAAACACTGCAGCCTTAAAAAACTTGTGCGTCTATACTGTGAACTTACTGAAGCTCATTGAGTGAAATTGTGATAACTTATCACTTAAGTAATAGTGACCTATATGCGGTTTCATCACTTTAATAGTGACTATCAGTGGTCTTTTGTTAATCACTATAACCTTTAAGAAGCCTTATTAGAACACGGTCACTGAGTATCACTATTAATTGAGTTCGCAAATTCTTCGATTGAGCTTTAATTAAAAGCCTTTAGCTGCCCTAAATTTAATAAGTTTACTGTTTGTTGTTTTTGTTTATTCGCTCATTAAAAAAAAAAAAAAAAAAAAATTGATTAATTTTTAATTGATTAATTAATTTGTTTCAATAAATGTTTTTTTTTTTTTTGGCGAATAAACAAATAAAATAAAGCTTGCTTGAATACAGTAAAACCCCCTAACCTTGCGTGCAGTGTACCTATTCGACCTGTAAACCCAATCGTCATAAATTATGCCCTGAACAACAAAATGGCCGCTGAGCCATGATCAAATCCCCTCTGTATTGAAAACACTAATGAGGATGTTGAGTCGGCATTACTAGAGATTACTCGATCACTAGTGCCCGACTACCTAAAAACCGCCCAAGAAAGTGACCCAGCTGATCTTGAGTCACTAAGGGAGGCCTGTCTAACCGAATATCTAAGAACGGACTTTAGAAGTAAGGAGGCATCTCAGCTAGTTATGAAACTGGTTGTCTTACAGATAACTGAGTTCAAGAATCGCTCTGCGAAACTGGAGCAGGTCACCGCAAAGCGCATGGCCCTTGAACAACGCAATGCAAACCAGTGTAATAAAATTAAAGAGTTAGAGGGCACAGTGTCAAAATACAGTCAGGAATTAGATGCGTCCGAAGTCGAGAATGCCCAACTACAACAACAGGTCCAGGAGGCCTCCGATCTATTAAACCGTGCTCAGAATCGAATAATACTTTTAACTGAACGTCAAGATTGGGCACAAAATGAGTTGGTAAAAACTAGGAATGAGCTAGCCGCATGCCAACGACAACAATTGAAGGTAGAATGCGAGCTGACTGAGATAAAATTGAACTTGGGGAACGGCGTACAGCCGCCAAAAAGTACAGAAAAGAAACTCCTGAATGTCCCAAGTGGACCGCTTTATGCTCCCGATACACGTCCTGACCGATCAACAGGTGTACAGAACGTTCCCTGTTATGACCAGGAGTGGGATTATACTCCCAGAGTTGCTCCCGGATCCTATTCTCCCACTAGAGCCAGGAGAGAGTCTCCTGACCGTGGCCAAATAACTCCCCCACGAGGGCAAGACCCCTCCTTCCGCTATACTCAGGGCCCAACTGACAGGGATCTCGATAAAATTGCCCGCAATATAACTCGATTCGAGCCCACACCTGGTTGCTCTACCGATGTCCGTGCATATGTGAATGACATCGAATTCTACCTGCGAAAATTTCCTCAAACTACGGTATACGACCGAATTTATTTAATCCGAGTAACCTCAAACCAAGAAGTTAGTTGTTTCATCACGCGCCAACTAGATCATATCCGTGGGAACTTCTATTTGTTGTGTCAAGCATTGGAGGAGGAGTTCTACAATCCTCTCACACAGACAGGACTGGCCACAGCTCTATCAGTCAAACAGGGTAGGCAGGAGTCCCCACAGGCCTATTATCATCGTATGCGTCAAGCCTATTTTGGCTTCAGCAATCAACCTGGCATGGAGGAGGATTTGAACTTCAAATCATTGTTTGTCCAAAACCTCCATCTGACTACCAGTTACTATCTATGCATCTCAGCGTGCCCGAGCCAAGAAAAAGGCTACAGCAAAAAGAGTAGGGCAGAAAACAATCTAAAATGGTCAAAATCAGTCAGGAAGACTTAGCAGCCCTTAAAAGAATAGTAGATAAGCTGTGCCAAATTGATAGCCAGGAAGCAGATCTGTCCTCTCTCACCTCTGCTCCCCCTAAATCACCTGTCCAGCCTTTGTTAAGCCATGTTGAGACAGAGGAGGATTGCTCCTCTGGGTCTGATGGGAATAAACCTGCAGTACCAGGTCCCATACAGACTCCTGTCATACAGGTAGATATACCTGATCAGTCACCACAGGGGGGTGAGAAACTGATTCCCCCTAGTGCCATGTTAGTAGTCCATTCAGTAGTCCATTCAGACCCCAAAGGAAACAATCTTCAGGAGGATGGGCCACCCATCACTGAAGAACCGTCTTTTTACAAATTCCTAGGTCACTTAACTGAGAAGGGCGTGGCACATTTCTACCACCCTTGAGCATGGCGTCACACATGATGCTATCGTAGACACGGCCTCCTACATCACCGTAATGTCAGTGACCCTTTTCAATCAGGTGAGGGCTACAGCCCGTCAAGCTAACCGGGAACTGCAGTTAAACACCTGCTGTCTCAACATCCAGCCATACTCCCACACTGGCATTACTGTGCAGTCAATGGCCCTGGTCCACCTCACTATTGGACTGATGAGTGTGATTCACCCCATACATGTGTCTTCGCTCGAAACTGTCCCGTTTCTCCTCGGCAAAGATCTCCTAAACCGATTCGAACCCGTAATTGACTTTAAGCATTTAACATTTTGGGCCCAGGTCTGCGAACCTCTGCCCATCTCTTTCCCACTTGGTATGGGATCGCAATGTCATGTAACCAGAACTACTAGTCTTACACCTAATAGTTCGTTGACCGTACAGGGCGTGATTGATGATGAACAATGGGAGTCGTCTGACTTTCCGTCAGAGCCTTCCTGGCCCCCGGGGCAAGCCACTGGAACAACGAGATACCTTCTTGTGTTCTCTGACCAAACCTGAAACAACTTTAGCATCAACAAAAATCGATTCAAGGGGGTCAATGACAGCACCACCTGAACTAAATAGTAAATCGAAACCTGAACTTGAACCTCAAATTGAGTTAATACCAAACGAAACTGACACCCTACAAAGTCATCAAGAGCGTGAGAAACACAGGGAGATCCTTATCAAGGATCGCAACTCACTCACTCAAAATTCCGTAGGCTGTGGACTAACCCGCTTATGTGCGTCCATACAAAATTCCATTAGCATTGTATGAGCCAGTGCAAGAAATCATTGACAATCATTCGGAAAAGGGTTTGAAAAAGGGCATCATCCGACCCTGTTGTAGCACCTGCCCCGCTCCAATCTGGCCAGTGATAAAGCCTAATAACGCGTGGCGATTAATGATTGACTACCTTTACCCTAGTGGGGGTGCCCCAAACAACCTCCATTGTTAGGGGACCCCCTCCTCATACAGTTTGGATTACAATCCTACCCATTACCAACACGTGCTTATTACTGGTCAGTTGCTGGTACCTTTTTGGCTGTTGCTATTGGCTTAGTATATATCATAACCTGCAAAGCTGCATACCTGTACATCAGACGCACCCATGAATTGCAAGACAAGTGTCTGTTCAGACAGATACCAATAATATTCAAGAAGCCCTAAAGAGGGTTTTCAACCGTCTTTCTAGAACTAAGAGAATAACCTTCTATGTGATGCTACACTCCACTCACCTAGGTCAAATTTAGGTGCCACACACATTACATTCTTTCTCGAACCATCAGGGGGGACCCAGATTAAGACATAAAAGTGGTATTGCTTGCCTGTCACCTGTCATCCACAGCTATCACTGCCTGAAGATGGACGAAGTCTGCTGTAGCACCAACCTCATCCACAGGGGGAATGTAGCGTGATAGCTGTACCCCCCTCTCTCTCTAACCTCCTCCACAAGTCATAAAACTTTACGACATTTCGGAATGCAAAAAGGCCACCATCTGGACCGGATCTTTTACCCACTAAGGGATGACTCCAACGGTTAACTCTTTCTCAAACCTATAACCTTAGACATCTCCAATAATAAACTTGAGTCCATGTGTAATTTTAAGAGGGGGTTTCATCTTTCAAGACCACAGGCTTCCCCTTTCCCTCTAACTGTTGCAGAAGATAATGGCTATTTCCCCCCACAGTTGAACTCTTTCATCACAGCTCCTCTTGCAAACCTTCACCTAAGAGAGGCGCCAGATAAACAACCTTTTTCCTCAAAACAACAGAAGAAACTTAAGACATGGCCAAGCCATCTCATGGACAAGCCAACTGTGCATCTCGCCATCATAAAATAAAAAAAAGTGTGGTTTTAAAAAGAATTCTGACAAGTCCACCCTAGACTCACCCTTCCCAAGAGAGATCTCCCCCAATTTCTCCAAAGGAAAGCAAACATGCTTCCACTAGGTGCGTTTACAAACACCTCTCAGCCTGGCGCGAGAAAGACAGCCCTGGATTTTATGACCACCAAGAAAACTATCAGCTTTGTTCTGAGACAAACACTTTAAATATTTGTATTAAACTTCTGATGTGAACAGATTATCTTCATCGACAATCTTTTTATTACAAACAAATGATATTGGCTTTATAAGAAGCTAAAACACCCCTATATGTATTTCACTTATTCCATACAAGAATTGGATTAGGGATATTTTTCCTCTAATATATATGTTATGTATGTTATGAACTGTCATGTATTTTTCTACTTGGTTAATTTTTTAGTATAATGATCATTTTATATGTAATATGGTCCAGTGGTGTTATACTTGGTTAGGATTACAAATAACGCGTTTTTTTTTATCAAACATGTATAGATCGCTCGTTTAATACCGTTCATACTTATAAAGAAACCGAACGAAGTTGTTATTAGAATGTACCGAATTCCTCCTACTTGTATAATCTTATTATTGTTTAGTTAAAAGTATGTAAATGTATGTGCTGTAGTTAGAATGCTTTAACTGTTCTAGGTGATCGATCAAGGTGCCTTTGATCATCTGAACATTTACAACGAAGTTGCATCTAAACTTGAAACTTTGCGGATTTTTGGTTATTGTGTGATTACTTTTAATAACTGTTCGATATGTAGGCATATATTTTAATCCAAGTTAGGGCATCTGGGCTATGGTGCAATAAGACACAACCATGATAGGAGGGGTTTAATCAGGAGTCAGTTATAATGGCTGAAATCACGGCCACCACCTTGTGGCACCCGCCTCCGGCCGCCCACGAGCCGGAAAATTCCAAAGAACAGCGGTCCGGACCGCGTGGTGAGCGAGCTTCAAGTCTTGTGTGTTTGTTTTGTTCTTTGTCAGTCTTTCAAGTTGCAGTTTTTTCTTTTGCAGTGCTTTTGTTATTCGCTTTTACTCAAGTTTCGCATTTATTTTAAGTTCCTGTGTACAGCAGTCTTAAGTAGTTCGGTATTGCCGAATTAGAAGATAGTGAAGACCGGCCAGCAAGATCGACTGCACGCTTGCCATTTTTGTTCTTTTTCTTTTCTACATATACAAGTTTTCCAAGTTTTTTTTTAAGGCTTATGGGTTAAAGAAAATGCGCCAAATCCACCTTTATCTGTGGCCAAGATAAATCCTGAGTTGTACGTATTGCAAGACGTCGATTACTCCTGAAGGCCCTCAGCCTAAACTGCGGAAGGACGCCATTTCAAGTCATCAAGTCAAACGTGGTCAAACATAGGGCAAGAAGAAACCCAAAGAGCCTAAGCCGCTAAGACGCCTTGTCAGAGTTACGGTTGCGGCATCGAAAAAAAAAAAAAACAAAAAAAAGCCAAAAAAAACGCCAAAGCTTCCCAAAATCGTGCCTTTGGACGGCTGGGCCAGGGTGGAATGCCCCGAACCACTCGAGTGACCTTCCAGGCGAGTACCGTTTATGGCTTTTCTGGGTCCCCTGATGCTCGTGTCTTGTTTAAACCACGCTTCAACATAGACTTATCCACGCCTAAGTAGCTTCTACCACACTATTCACGTTCAACGTAATTTGTTCAGTAATAACTCACTATGTCGTAACAAACTAGTTCATAACATTTTGTTCATAACAACGTTGGTAATTATTGCATGACCGATAAGTTACAAAGAGTCATCTTGGTTTCTGATTTTTAATTACTGTGATATGTACGCTTGCCATTATTCCCTGTTTCCCATACTGTGATATATATATATATATATATATATATATATATATTTATATATATATATTTGTGTGTTCATCGTCATTTTATGATTTTAACTCTGTGATACACTCGTTATTACATCAGATAGTCTGTTGATATTGCCTTGTTTTGCAATTAATAAACTTGTTTATAAACCTTTTGAATTTGCCGCCTGGTGTGAGAGTTCATTCAACAAGGTCGAGAAATATACTTTGGATTCACTATTCAGATCTAGACTGATCAAGTTTGTTGTTCCCTTTTTAATTGGTTTCCAAATCTGCCAGTAAATAAACGATTTGGTGGTGCCCCTTTTAATTAATTATATAATTAATATAATTTTAATTAATAAAGTTTAATTAATTACAATTAATCCAATTAAAGTGTAGTCCTAGGTTTGCTACACCAGGAACTGCAAGTAGGTGCCCCTACCTGGTCCTTTGTTGGACTGGCAGTGTCAGCATAGGTCAAGACCCTGGCCATGTGTTGCCCTGCTGGTATGGTGGGTGACCCCTTCTACCACCCCGATGCAACCCCAAAATTTCTGTCACATCACTGGCTTTCACCTCACTGTGGGGTGGGTGTTTGACCACTTTGCCTTTAAGGGGGTTTGTCATTGCTGGAACATAAAACTAAACTCTAAAACTTGGGGGCTATTACAAGTGTGGTGGGGCTATTACAAGTGCTGGTGCTATTGCATAAGCATTAGAACTTAGAGATACATATTGTATATCACTTGTGCGCAATGTGATGACAGAACCATGTAAGTGAGGCCAAAGTCAATTCACATGAATATTTAACCCCTCTTCTATTAAGAGTCACGCTGACCTGTCTTCTAATTCTAGAAGGCAGCGTTGGCTCACTAAATGACCTGAGGCTCACGGGTTGCTCCACCGCATGCATGCATGCTTTAGTGGCCCCGAATTCCACATTAGCAACAGTCAGTCAGATGTCGCACTATTGAAACATTGCTCTGTTTTGGTGTTTGCTTCGCATGCATGTCATGACATCCGCCCTTTTCCCATTTTGCCATGATCAGGGACAGTGGTAGATTGAGGTCTTTGAAGAGCTCCAGCCAGGTAGAGCTGAAAGGATCGAGATAATTGCCAGGGACGTAGTTGGCCAGGTTAGGGAAAGAAATCATGCAGTCATTGGTGCTCTCGCACTCCTTTACTTCCATGTCGCGTGGTGTATCCTCCATTACACCTCATGCGCTTCCAGGATCCTTGGGGAATCCCGCAAGTGGTGAGGTACGCTGTTAGGTACGTACAAGGAGCATACGCCAATAATGTTAGACCCACCTCTTAACGCTGAGCACTTTCGGTCCTTGTTTTCTTTTTTTTTTGCTTTCGTTCCTCACAGTGCTTTTATAGCTTTGTGGCTTTCGTGTTCTCCAGTTTTCCCCGGGTTTTGTATAGTATTTAACTTCGGTTTGAGTGTGCCTTGGTTTACACGGTTCACATTTACCTACACGAATCGTAACATCTTCATGCAGAAAAATGTTCTTATCCATTTGCATTTTCCTGAATATTTGATGATATTGTGATATTGTAACTATGACTGAGAATGTCAATCTCAACTTACTATTCTGTTACTGAAATTATTTTTAAATGTTATTTGCTTATTGTAAATACAAAAAAAAAAGATTTGTTGTTGTTGTTGTTGTTGTTAAATCATTAGAATGTGCTCAGTGCCCTAATGCTATTAGTATAGGTACCATTTGACTACATTTTATGTATTTGCTAATTCAGTGCTGATAACCCAGTCCTCTTACTCATATAAAGACCCTTTGTTATCTACCAGCCAGTGCATGACATCACACTTACATTGTGAGCAAGTGCTTGGGACATTCCTCATTAACTCACTCACCTACATATTATGCCATTTAACACACACTGAATGGCTAATCCACTGAACGAATGTGTGTCTCTCTATTCCTTACACACCCACATTATGTAAAACACTGCACTCATTTCATTACATTCCTAATACCAGGGTGCAAAATTCATCTACAGCACATGAGCTTAGATCAGTTTGTATTCGCTAGACTACAAAACCTATCGACTCTGACCATTATATCATTATAATATTAATGGAAATAAGTGTATTCAATATACACTGCTCAAAAAAAGGGAACACTCAAATAACACATCCTAGATTTGAATGAATGAAATATTCTCATTGAATACTTTGTTCTGTACAAATTTGAATGTGCTGACAACAAAATCACACAAAAATCATCAATGGAAATCAAATTTATTAACCAATGCAGGCCTGGATTTGGAGTCACACACAAAATTGGGCAAACAAATCACAAAAAGTGGAAAAACACACTACAGGCTGATCCAACTTTGTAATGTTTATAAAACAAGTCAAAATGAGGCTCAGTATTGTGTGTGGCCTCCATGTGCCTGTATGACCTCCCTACAACTGGGCATGCTCCTGGACAGTCTGTGGTGCAACGTGATGTTGGTGGATGGAGCAAGACATGATGTCCCAGATGTGCTCAATCGGATTCAGGTCTGGGGAACAGGAGGGCCATTGCTTTTATGCCTTCCCACACCACAAAAAAACCCACACCCACAAAGAAATGCCACCCCACACCATTACTGACCCACAGCCAAACCGGTCATGCAGTGGGTCAGTAATGGTGTGGGGTGGCATTTCTTTAGAAGGCTGCACAGCCCTCTATGTGCTCGCCAGAGGTAACCTGACTGCCATTAGGTATTGAGATAAGATCCTCAGACCCCTTGTAAGACCGTATGCTGGTGCGGTTGGCCCTGGGTTCCTCTTAATGCAGGACAATGCTAGACCTCATGTGGCTGGAGTGTGTCAGCATCTCCAGACTCTGTCACGTCTGTCACATGTGCTCAGTGTGAACCTGCTTTCATCTGTGAAGAACACATACCATGCAAATACCACTCATCTTCATTTAATGTAGATTGAAGTGCAAATAGTGATTAAATCCCATTTAGTTTGGGGAATCAAATCAATACACAGTCAGCTATTATCTTATTAAAGTTTGTATTATGTATCATACTTTAGAATGTGACTTAATATGATGAATACATAATAAAAATATAAAGTTTTATGAGAACATTCTTGAGTCTGTAATCAAGTCCAATCTCGAGCAGTTCAGCTCTAGGCATAAGTAATTCCTGACTGTGAAGTACTTGCTTCATAGCAGATGGCAAATTAGAACTTTTAACATTATGTGTGGACTTTTATTTCATATAATTTATATTTGTCAGGCCGCAGTAGCATTCTGAAGCATGAAGAATCTTTGGGTTCTCTCCAAAACCTAGGAATTGTGTAGCACCTAAGCTGACAAAAAAAATGACAAAAAAGGCACTAACACTAAGCTAGGTTCGAAAAGCGGTACACCTTGAAATGAAGAGGAGGTGAAGTTGAACAATTAACGCATTTATTGCTACACAAGCAATGAATTAACACATACAGTTCTGCATAAAACTTAGAAATAAAATAGAGCTCTTAAAAATAAAATTATGTTAAGTGCAAGAGATATTCAATTCAATGCCACTTCTTGTATTTAGAGAGGTATGGATTCCAAATTTCAGTTCAAGTCCTTGAATGTATATTAAAGGTGTTTCCTATGGCTATTCCTATGAACAAAAGTAACGGCTTTTTCTACTACTGCGCCCCCTTTTGTGTACGACAAGTGATTACACCTCTTAAATGACTTGAGGTTTTAGTAGCTCCATATTTCATATGGGTTACAATTGGAAAAGCCATAACACATATTTGACACAACAAATATGTCACGGGGTGTGGACAAAGGCAGATGTCCATGCAGGTCTCAGTGCATAAACTAATCTAACTGATACAAAGAATAGCAAATAAACTTCACAACAACCACAAGTAGAAACTTAGAATGATAAGCAGGAAATAAAACCTAGCATGGGAGCCCAAAAGCTAAGAAATAAACTAAACTAGATAAACACAGCAAACATAAAACAGGCGTGATAGCCGAACAAAAAAGAAACTCAACCGTTAGCTGTGGCTAGGCTAACGGTTTCGAGCTAGTGTCCGAAACAATAACAAGTCCAGGAAAACTGCCGCAACGGAAACAATAGTCCCAAGGACAATCCAAAAGGATCAGAAGGCAAAAATAAATCGCACCGGCTTACGCGTAGCATAGCATAGATTTGTAACTTGACTTGTCATGGCATGGAAACCATGACAGTACGACCGCAAAGTCAAGCAGATACTCGTCTAATGCTCCCGCGATGCGACTGGGGAAATACAGAGCTTATATACACACTCCCCAGCCGCGTGTGGGAGTAATTAATCAAAAAATAACCAATAACAAAGTATCACGACCACGCAACGCAGCTGGTAAAAACTTAATTACGCGGCCATCTTGGATGCCATGGCGATTGTGGGAAACTGAGTCCGGACCCACAATTTGCCAAAAACAAAAGAAAAACGGGGGCAGGGCACGGATCCTAACAAAATATGGGATCATCAGTTTGACAACAAATGTGTTGCCTTGCCCCGTAGCTGCGCCGGTTTGAGGTCTGCCTATGGTTGCAGGGTCTCCTGGGTTCGGGGCTGGGCATGTCACAACATCATCAGCTCCTGTGCCTTCATCAAGGTCGTCAACCCCAGTACCAGAACCAAGGTTATCAACTCCTGTGTCTGTGCCAATGACGTCGGCTCCTGTGCCAGCGCCAAGGTCGTCATCTCCTGTGCACACTAGGGTCATCAGCGCGCTACACCCTCAAGTCAAGTCAGGCCATCCCGGGGGCCTCCAAGTGAAGTCAGGCCATTGTGGGGGCCATCAAGTCAAGCCAGGCCATCCCGGGGGCCTTCAAGTCAAGTCAGGCCATCGTGGAGGCCGTCATGCCAAGTCAAGTCGTCCCGGGAGCTATCAAGTCAAGCGAGGTCTTCCGAGCACGGTATCGCTAAAGGCTCGGGAGTGGGGCTAAGCGGCGTGAACGGGGCGGCTAGTGGCTCAACAACCGAGCTCAGCATAGCTATCGGCTCAAAAGCAGGGCTAAACTGCGAGGACCACACAGTTAGTGGCTTATCAACCGAGCTACGTATTGCTATCAGCACAGAAGTGGGGCTAAACGGTGCGAACAAGGCGGTTAGCGGCTCAACAACTGGGCTAAGCATAGCGGACGGCTCAGAAGCAGGGCTAAATGGCACGGGCAAGGCGGTTAGCGGCTCATCAACCGAGCGAAGCGTAGCTAATGGCTCGGAAGCGGGGCTAAACGGCGGGGACCATGCGGTTAGCGGCTCATCAACCGAGCTATGCATTGCTAACGGCTCAGAAGCGGGGCTAAACAGCGTGGACATGGCAGTTGGTGGCTCATTTACCAAGCTATGAGGCAAGAATGACTCGGAAACAGGGCTAATTGACGAGGACAAGACGGCTAGCGGCTCATTAACCGAGCTACCTGGCAAGAATGACTCGGAAATGGGGCTAACCGACGGGGACAAGACGGCTAGTGGCTCATTAACTGAGCTACTTGGCGAGAACGACTCGGAAACAAGGCTAACCGGCGGGGACAAGACGGCTAACAGCTCAACCGAGCTACCTGGCAAGAATGACTCGGAAACGGGGCTAACCGGCGAAAATAAGGTGACTAGCGGCTCATTAACTGAGCTAAGCGGCACGGATGCCCACAAAGACGAGGCGGAAAATGTACAGCTGCCCACGGAAACAGTAGTAGTTTGCAAGGTTACCTGGGTGGCGGCTTGGGGCGAGTGATGTCCTCCAGAGGCGGCATGACCTTTGGAGCATAATCCAGGAAGTCATTGATGGACTCCTCGCTGCTGCGCGTCGGGTGTCCTCAAGGGGGACGTCATCAAGGGGCGAGGGCGTGCCCTGGAGGGTTCCCGGAGTGAGGAAGGTCCTCTAGATGGTCTCCGGGGTAGACACGCCCTGGGCTGGCCTGGTCCTAGCACCAGCATGAGTTCCCCGGCGACCCTTGGAACGTCGGTTGTGGGGAAGACCTGCTGTCTACTTTTCTGGCAGAAGCATACTGTCACGGGGGCATAGACAAAGGCAGACGTCGATGCAGGTCTCAGTGGGGCAAAAATAAAGCATTTTATTTTCTTATCTCAAACATAAACCAACCTAACTGATACAAAGAATAACAAATAAACTTCGCAATAACCACATGTAGAAACTCAGAATGATAAACAGGAAATAAAACCTGGCATGGGAGCCAAAAAGCTAAGCAATAAACTAAACTAGATAAACACAGCGAACATAAAACAGGCGTGAACAAACCGAAAACAAATAGCGTGGCGTGGCATGGCGTAGAAAGCGGATAGCATTAGCGTAGCATAGCATAACATAGATCCCTAACTTGGCTTGGCTTGGCATGGCATGGCATGGCATGGCATGGCATGGAAACCACAATGGTACGACTGCAAAGACAAGCAGATACTCATCTAATGCTCGCGACGTGACTAGGGAAATACGGAGCTTATATACACACTCCCCAGCCACGCGTGGGAGTAATTAACCGAAAAATAACCAATAACAAAGTACCATGACCACGCATCGCAGCCGGTAAAAACTAAAGGGCGCGGCCATCTTGGATGCCGTGGCGAATTGTGGGAAACTGAGTCCGGACCCACAATTTGCCAAAAACAAAAGAAAAACGGGGGCAGGGCACGGATCCTAACAAAATATGGGATTATCAGTTTGACAACAAATGTGTAAGAAAATTATTATAATGTTTACAAACAATGTTCCTCAAAAACATTGCATAATATCATTAAACAATACAAGGAATCAAGAGGAATTTCAGTCTGTAAAAGTGGAAGCTTAAATTGAACACCCATGATCCAATCCTTCAGATGGCACTGCATCAAGAACTGCCAATTCCCAATATTCACCAATAGCTGATATAATCACATGGGCAAGGGATTACATTGGCACACCTTTCTCAAGCACTACAATATGGAGTTACATTCAAAAATGCCACTGTGCAAACGTTGCTGTGCAAACAAGAAGAAACATCCCAATTTTTATTAGCAAAAAGTCAAAAATCCAACTGTGTGTATGCTATGGGGCTGTGTCATTGAGTTTGATTGCAGACGAAGAGGGTACGGGTACAGGACTGGCCTGACTGCCTGCAGTCCCAATCTGTCCCTACTAGAGAAATTTGTGGAGAATTTTGAAATTAAAAATGCGACAACAAAGACTCCGTACTGTTGGACACCTTAAAACGTTTTTGCAGGAAGACTGAGACAACATAACACCTGACACACTAAATCACTTGGTTTCCTCTGTGCCAACATGCATTTTAAGTGCTGTGAGACGAAATGGCAACAATGCAAAGTAGTAACTGTTTTACCATCCCAACTGTTTTTGGAATGTGTTGCATTTCTGAAATGCAGGAATGGGTGCATATTAACAAATGAAATAAAGTTCACCAGACAAAACATGAAAGGTCCTATACCTACATTTTAAATTATATTCAAGCTAGCAGTGTCTCACATTAGTTTGTCATTAGTTTGTCACTGCTGTGCTGGCATGTAGTATTAAATAGAGTGCTGGCTGAGTGTAATTTCATCCACTTTTATTTTTCCATATAGTATAGAGTAATTCAGTCAGTACTTTAATTCGAGAGCAGTCATGTCTCATGTCTAATGACACAGTTTATTCATGTTCAGGGCCAGGTGTAGATTTTAATCAAACATTTTGTGATTATTTTTATAGTCATATTAGGAAAAATTTCATTAATCTGGCCATTTACAAAAAAAAAAAGGTTTCACGAATGAAATACACACAAATTCGTTAGGCTAGTGTTCATGACAGAGGCACATGGAGTTAATTTTTATGTGCATTTTCCATAATGTTTTTTTCATATTGCATTTTCCAAAAGTTTTCCAAACTTTTTCTGATTTGGACTGAATGTTAGACACAAAGTTGAGAGCCTTGAAAGAAGCAGTTTTAGTGGAAGCTGGCACTAAATGGCCCCTCAGCCTTTAAAGTAAATACAAGTAAAGTGGCACATCTAATCCTCCTGTGTTTATACTAACTCATCATGTCTCACTTCTAAGGAAAGACTGAACAGTTAAGAATTTATGGTTATGGGGAAACACTGAATTGGCAAACTCCAACTCTCTCAGTTTGGGGGTGTTGTATCGTTGGGTGACTGAATAGCATGGTGTCATTTGGTTGACAGCTTAAATTGAGGATTTATAATGTTAGGGATTTGTTTTCAGATTTGGGATTTCTGGGCCAATGCTGTTATCCAGTACTTTGCATGTAGGTTTGCCAGTGCTGACATACATATCTTTGTCTTGGGCTTGTAAAACTCTTTCTTGTAAAGGTGTGGTTACAAGCCCTCATTATAGTCTGTATATATGTTGCTTTAATACTTCTTGGTTTATGAATGTACAGGTTAGCTCATACATTCACCTTTGCTATAATCGCTGTAGGTTTGTGTTATGAGTCGGCCCGACAGGGGCGAACGACCGGGGCTGGCGGAGCCCAAGTGCAGGGACCGGCAGCACAGACCGCATGGGTGGTGGTAAGAGCAATGGAGTGGTGAGCACCCGAAATTACGCTTTGATTAGGGGGGAGAGGAGAGGCACAGCGCGGAGCGAGCTACAGCAATGACACGCCCTTAAAAGAATACAGCCAGAAAGAAAAGAAAAATCCTCTAAAAGAGAGGAGGGAAACAGGCGCAGGAAGAGAGTGGGGACGGGGGGCAAGCGGACTAAGCGCTCTAAGTAATTAAAACAGAGAAAATAACTTAATTTAAACAAAGGGGAAGCAGCGCTGGAAAGCACGGCTGCTTACACGCACTTATACTGCAATTTAACTGAGAAATACTTCTTTACACTAAAGGGGAAGCAGCGCTTGGAAAGCACGGCTGCTTACACGCACTTATACTGCGATTGTTAGAGGAAGCCTGTAATTAGAACGAGGCTGAGGTCGGCGCTGGAGCCGACAGAGTTTGCATACAGACCCACAATGGTGAGGCAAACAAAAGACGCCGGTGACACGGCGCAGCGGCCGAGGCGAAGCAGGTGAAGTGGGGGGGGGGGGGGAACTCACCCTACGCTAACCACTAAATCCTGTCGTTACCTCGAGTCTCCCGAGCTCTACGTGGCCTGCTTTCTAACCAAGACAGGTCTACCGGTAAGGCCTAACGGGGCAAAGGAACGCGGAACGAAGAGAATCCAACCGCTGGGAAAAAGCGCGAGACGCTGAGTGAGGGTGCCACACCGGCCGCCGCTTTAGGACCGCCTTTTATTGGCCGAGGGCAGGTGCTTCAGGTTGCGGCCACTAGAGGGCGGAGTCCCCGGCCGCTGCTGGCGTGAGCGTGTAGGAACAGCTCTGCCGGAATCGGAGCTATTGCTGGACCGAAGCCGCCCTCTAGTGTCCCTGGGGCGGCTCCTGACAGTTTGGATTGTTTATGTTATTATTTTATTTTTTTCTGAAGGAGCAGATCAATCGGCTGCGTAGTTGCATAGTGCGTAGTGATTGTGCACAGCAATTGTGCACGAACATTAATGCTCGTCTGCAGTTTGCTAAAGATCACGTGGACAAGCTAGAAGGCTATTGGCAGAATGTTTTGTATGTTTGACTTGGAATGGCCAAGTCTAAGTCCTGACCTTAATCCAATCGAAATATTGTGGAAGGACCTGAAGCAAGCAGCTAATGTGAGAAAACCCACCAACATCCCAGAGTTGAAGCTGTTCTGTATGGATTAATAAAAAGCCGATGTGCAAGACTGATCAACAGTTACAGGAAATGTTTAGTTGCAGTTATTGTTGGACGGGACACACACCCCAGATACTGAAAGCAAAGGTTCACATACTTTTGCCACTCACTGATATGTAATATTGGATCATTTTCCTTAATAAATAAATGACCAAGTATAATATTTTCGTCTCAATTGTTTAACTGGGTTCTCTTTATCTACTTTTATTACTTGTGTGAAAATCTGATGATGTTTTATCCAGAAATATAGAAAATTCTAAAGGGTTCACAAACTTTCAAGCACCACTGTATAAGACAATTATGTTGTTGAGGCCAACAGTTTGCTGTTCTGTGGTCTTCGTCAGGACTGAATTCATTAGATGAGTTTTCAGTAGTTCTGTTGTATGTTGCAAATGATTGTCTACTTTCTGTTCCAAATAACCTGTAGCTAAATTATGCTAGTTCTAGAAAACAGATTGGTAATGGTTAATTGGTAATTGGTTTCTCAGTTACTCATTTGCTTTGACCCTAAACTTACTCTCATATTTGAAGTCTTCCTTTACCCCTGAATAAAGCCAAGTCTTTAGAAATACACAGACCTGACAACCTTGGAGGGGAACGCTTGTGCACAGTTTGAAAACACCAGTTATAATCGGGTTACTGATATACATGCAATGAGTAGGCTACTCCAGTTACTGTGGTAAAAAACAGCTCTCTTTATCGGATTTCTAGATTGGATTATGCTGTATATATGATCACTGGAATAATCAGATAACTGCAGAAATCTGATCATTATCTGATTATTAAAGTGCATGTATATGTTTATCTACCTCTTTCGACAGTTGGTGATCTGCTGATCTTAGTTCCTGATGTATGTTTACACATGGGGAATATCAAATAGATGGTCTTGCAAACTACAATAAAGGAACAGGAAAATACTCAAAATACTGTCAAATACTCACCTTATTTTCAGAGCAGTTTTGTTTGACAGCAGCTATTATGTTTTGATGAATGTTTTTTGCTTTACTTTTGCTTTTTTGTATTAACTGGTATGTCTTCCTATATTAAAGAAATAAGAACAAAACAGCAACAATTCAGTAACAACAATTCAATTCAAGATCACTACACATTATCTCAGCTGCAGTTACAACACTGGCTGTTGTTGAGTCACTATGAATATGCAGAACTTGAGATTTCACATTATACACCTTTGTAGAGCATTCCCAAGAGTTTCAACCTGCTGACAGGTCTAAACCTGATGTTGCCAGCCCGAAATCCCAACGTGTAATGGTGCAGTGTAATGCCCATCAGGCAGAGGACAGGGATGGAGGGGCCCCTGGTGGAATGGACATTCACAACGGAAACTGAGTCTTGGCACATGGAACGCAACCTCACTGGTGGAAAGGAGCTGGAGCTGGTGCAGGAGTTTGAGAGACACCAGCTAGATATACCGTATTTGGGCTCACCTCCACACACAGTGTGGGCTCTGGAACCAGACTCCTTGATAGGGGATGGAGTCTCTCTTTCTCAGGAGTTGCACAGGGTGGGAGGTGCAGGGCAGGTGCGGGGCTACTCAAGTCCCTGGCTGGTGTCTGTGCAGTTGGAGTTTGTCCTGGTAAATGAGAGAGTTGCCTCAATGTGTCTTCATATTGCAGAGAGGAAAACTTTGACTGTTGTGTGTGCATATACACCCAACAGCAGTTCAGAGTCTTTGGCCTTCTTGGAGTTAGTGGGTGGAGTTCTGGAAAGGATTCCAAACACTGACTCCATTGTTTAACTGGGAGACTTCAATGCTCACGTTGGCAATGACTGGGAAACCTGGAGAGGGGTGATTGGGAGGAACGGCTTGCCTGATCTGAACCCAAGCGGTAGGATGTTATTGGACTTCTGTGCTAATCATGGTTTGTCCATAACGAACACCATGTTCGAACCCCAAGGTCTCTCATAAGTGTGCTTGGTACCAGAGCACCTTAGGCTAAAGATCACTGATCGACTTTGTGGTTGTGTCTTCTGACCTGAGGCTTATGTTCCAGACACTCGTGTGAAAGAGAAGAGAGGAGCCTGAGCTGTTCAACGAATCACCATCTGGTTAAGTGGTTGGATCAGATGGTGGGAAAGCTGCCAGTAACACCTGGTAGGCCCAACACACATTGTGAGGGTTTGCCGGGAAAAAGCTGTCAGAGGACTCTGTCTGGATTGATTTCAACTTGCATCTCCAAAAGAACTTCTCACATGTTCTAGAGGAGGTAGGAGACATGCAATCAGAATGAACCCTGTTCAAGACCTCAATTGTGGAAGCGGCTGCTTACAGTTGTGGTCAAAAGTTTGTTGGTGCCTGTTACAGTGGCAACCCAAAAACCCAGTGGTGGACGACAGAGGTGAGGGAAGCTGTCAAGCGGATGAAGGAGGCTTTCTCGAGCTTGGCTAGTTCAGGGAACTCGTGATTCAGTGAATGGGTTCCGACATGCCAAAAAGGCCGCAGCTTTGGCAGTTGCTGAAGTTAAATCTAGAGCATGAGAGGAGTTTGGAGAGGCCATGGAGAATGACTTTTGAACAACCTCATAGACATTCTGGAAAATGTTCTGACAGCTCAGGAGGGGAAGGAGAGACACTGTCCAAGCTGTGCTCAGCAAGAATATTGAAACTCTGAACTCGACTGAGCGTACTGTTGTTCATTGGAAGGAGTATTCTGAGGATTTTATAAACCCGAGGGACTTGCCTCCTTTGCAGGAGGTTGGGCCAGAGGTGTCTGGGGTGTCAGACTCCATTTCCTTGGCTGAAGTCACTGAGGTAGTTATAAGGCTTCACAGTGGCAAGGCTCCTGGAGTGGATGTGATTTGCCCAGAATTACTGAAGGCCCTCAATACTGGTGGGCTGTCTTGACTGACACGCCTCTACAATATTGCATGGACATTGGGGACAGTAACTTTGGATTGGCAAACTGGGGTGGTGGTTCCCATTTTTAAAAAAGGGGACTGGAGAGTGTGTGCCAGTTATTGGGGCATTACACTTCTCAGTCTCCCTGGGAAAGTCTATGCCAGGGTACTGTCAGTCAGACTTGTTCAGTGTGGCCATTGGACTCTGTCAGGGTCGTGCCTTGTCTCCACTCCTGTTCCTGATATTCATGGATAGGGTTTCGAGACGTAGCCTGGGACAGGAGGGCTTCCAGCAGGGGGGTCAGGAGGTGTCATCTCTGCTATTTGCGGATGATGTTGTTCTTCTTGCTTCTTCGCCTAGAGGCCTCCAGCGGCACTTGAGTGGTTTGCCGAGTGGTTTGCCGAGTGTGAAGCGGTCGCTAAGCGGATCAGCACCTCAAAGTCTGAGATAATGGTTATCTTCCAGACCCCGGATAAACCCAGGACTCGCCAGTAGGGATTATATCTCCCACCTGGCCTGGGAGCGACTGGGGATCCTCCAGGAGGAGCTGATAGAAGTTGCGGGAGACAGAGATCCCTGGGCTTCCTTGCTTTCCCTGCTGCCACCGCGACCCTGAAATGGATAAGCAGAAAAGAAGAAGATGATGATGATGATGATGATGATGATGATGATGAATTTACATAATTGGCATAGTTACATTATAGAGACAGACTTTTGTGGACACTCAAAAAAATTACTGACACAACAATGGGTATTAGTATGGAGTTTGCCCCCTATTTTTGCTTCCAAAAGAGCTATCCACTAGATTTTGGAATATTTCACAAGATTATATTGTATATCTATTTGTAATACATACCATCCTGTGATAATGTTATAATATATGACACTAAATCCAATTACCATCACTGAAGTCACCCCAAGCTCTGTCACTGGCAATTTATATTTCTCGCTCTTTACCTTGCTCAAAATGCATTTGGAGCCAAGATATGTGTAATGCCACCACTCCCCTTCTCGAAATTAATGTTAACATTAAGAGCTTCATCATACAAATTTATAATCGCTAATCAAATGAGATCCTAGACTTTGGTTATAACAGCTAGATCTCACTCCAATTTGCTTCAGTCTGTAATAGTGTAATTTGGAAACAGCGTGCCTTATAAACCCGACTCATGTTATTTTGCGGAATGTAAAATTTACACTTTCTTTTTAATAAATTAAAACTTACAAATTGATATATTTGTGTTTATTGTCTGTATAATAAACAGTTATGGTTAATTCTGTTCCTCGACTTTAATGACTGAAGGGTTTAGCTGTGGGCTGCCTGATAGAATGGAACTATTTACCTCGCGGAAGGGTGATAAACAAATCGTTTTTTCTGTCCTATTTATCTTAAAATCTAACAATATTTGGCGATAACATAACTGTGGCATAATCATAATAATACACTCGAGGTCGTGCTTTAACGTGAGATATTGGCGCTGGTGTGCTGATCTTCAGCTATGACTGCATCACACACGTGCCAGTATCTCGTTAAAGCACTCCCTCGAGTGTATTATTGCTTAAATGAAATGAAGTTGACCAGACAAAACATTAAATATCTCAGGTTCAAACCGTCTGTGATGAAATAAAAGTCAAAGTAAATGTAAAAAACACTGGGCCTCATTTATTAAACCTTCGTAAATTATAAGTAAATGGACTTTCATGAAAACTCTCCACAGATTCCCGAATGCTGCGTTATCACCAGAATTGTTAGTAAAACTTGCACAAGTTAATGAATACAAATTGTTCGAAAATTAGGTGCGTATGCATGTTCCTTCATACGTAGCATACAATTGCCATAATCTACACCCAATAATAACAAATAACCACCCTATAATAATGTCTTTGGACTGAGAAAACATCAAAAATAAAACAAACTGTCTCAGAAAAACCAATTAAAAACTATCCCGATGCTGAAATCAATGTTTTATTGAACAGAGTCCATCCAAATTGACACTTTCTATTTTCAAAAATCCATACTGGTGTTTCAGGTCCTAAAAAAGCGGCTTGACAGAAAATCACACGTAGGCTATATGAATAACCTACAATCTTCTAGCCAGTGCTAAATTTGAGCCGGATCCTGCTGGAAGAACCTCTGCATTTTTAGATATAAAATAACATGAAAATGAGCAATATTAATAAACATATTTGAATGAAATTGTACTTATTTGTGTGTAGTCTCCTTCCAAAAAAACAGTTTCTTTTGGAAAAGTAGATCATCAATCACGTATTTCATGCTCACGCTTCAGGAGAGGTCACAGACGGCAAGGTTTGGAAACGACAAAAAAAAAACAACTGATAGTTAAGACTAGGTAAGTCTTTTTCATTGCTATAGATATTCTACTTTAAAGGCTACTGTATTAGGTGTTGCACTAATAGCACAGTTGTGTTTATTCGTTCCAGGACCTTTATACTTAATACCCACTTGTTGGATCTATATGTAAAATTTTAATTATGTTCCAGCTAGCAGTGTATCACAATAGTGCGTCATTTCTCCCATGCCGGTGAGAGCTGAACATTTAGGGTTATTGGAAGTTAGCTGCATTATTAAATAGAGTGCTTATTGAGTGTAATTTCATTTACTTCTATTTTTTCATGTAGTATAGAAATATCTAGTCAGTACTTTAATTCAAGTGCAGTCATGTCTAATAACACTTTTGGTGTCTTCCGGACTTTACATACAGTTTATGCTCAGGAGCATGTATAGATTTTATTTGTACTTGCTAACATTTTGGAACTTCAAACAATGTCATTAATCTGTCCACTTACAAAAATGCTTCACAAACGATTTACACACAAATTCGTTCTGCTCCCGTTTCTTGACTGAGTGTGTTCATATTTATGTGCATTTTCCCTACCGTCCCAACTTTTTTGATTTGGTGTTGTAGAAAACAAAGAAAACAAAGTGAACTGAATTTTAGACACATTGGAGAGCCTTGAAAGAAGCAGTTATAGTGGAAGCCGGCACTAAATGGCCTTTCAGCATTTAGAGTAAATACAGCTAAAGTGGCACACCTAATCTTCCTGTGTTTATACTAACTCATCATATTTGACTTCTAAGGAAGGACTGAACAGTTAAAATGTTATGGTTGTGAAGAATAAAAAACGAATTTTTTTTTTGCAAAAAGTTGTCCACCATGTCCGACAAACATTGAGCAGGCACGAGCAGCTCCCACAGTTTTGTTGTCCACCCATCAAGACCAGTTCCAGGTGCTCATAAAGAAGGAATTATTATTATTATTTTTTTGTATTATTTATTTATAGTAAAAAAAAATTTGGGGGGGCGGGGGGGGTTGTTTTATGTTAGTAAAAACATAGCAAGCTACACAAGGAAACGTAAAATGATATGATTCCACAAACGATTTAGGAACCAATTTCTACGGCTACCAGTCATGAATGAGGTTGCACTGTATTTATTTTTTGTATTGCATTTTTCTATAATGTTTTTTCCATACTGTATTTTCCAAAGTTTTTCCAAAACTTTTTTCTGGCAAAGAAAAGGAAAACCCAGAAAAACAAAGCGAAATGAATCGGACCAACCACAGTGAAAAGCAGATCATAAGGGTTCTTGGTTCAAGTCTCTTACCAAGGTCCTTCATCCATGATACTAGTAAGGTGGACGCCCGCTCTAGGAAGAGTGCTGGTTGATTGATTCAAACTCTTCCATTTAAGAACTAAGGAGGTCACTATGCTCTTGGGAACTTTAGTGCGCAGAAATGTTTTCTAGCCTTCTCCAGATCTGTGCATCAACATTGACCCAATGGATTGACATCTTGAGTGGGTGGGGGCCCCAGATAAAGGGAGATTATCAGTGGTCCTGGTATGTCTTCCTTTTCTTACAATTGCTCCCACAGTTGATTTTTTCACACCACCTGTTCGCCTATTGTATATTCAATCTTCCCAGCCTGCTGCAGGTCTACAATTTTTCTTCATGGTGTCCCTTCGACCAGCTCTTGGCTTCGACATGGTTGAAGTTTGGAAGTATGGGAATGTTTGAGGCTGTGGGACAGGTGTCTTTATAAGATAACGAGCTCAAACAGGTTGCCATTAATACAGGTATCAGTGTGACGGACAGAAGAGCTTCTTACAGAAGATGTTACAGGTCTGTGAGAGTCAGAAATCGTGCTTGTTTGTGGGGACCAACTACTTATTTTCGACCAGATTACAATTAAATTTTAAAAAAAACCTACAATTGTGATTTCCTGGAATATTTTTTCACCTTTTAATTCTCTACTGTTGAAGGTTACCTATGATGAGAATGACAAACTCTCTCCTCTTTTAAGTAGGAGAACTTGCACAATCGTGCGTCGGGACTATAAATTACTTTTTTTGCCCCACGGGACCGTTAGGGCTAGAATGCTGGTAACATGATGCAAGCCTTCCGCTTGCATTCTATCGGTTTAGCTCCCACTGCTTTCTGCTTCCCACCAGCAGGTGGGGCTGTAGCCACCTGCTGGTCGGTTTCTATATAAACCCCGCTTTCCCTGTGCAATTCCTTGTCTGGCTTTATCCTATATCACACATGGTGTTCCTTGGCCCTGTTTGTGTATGGTCCTGCTTTCTGGTTTGTCTCCCTGTTGTCTTGCTCTTTGTGTATTCATGCTATCCTCTGGTCCTCTGTGTTGGTTGAAGTTCTCCTAGATGTAGATGTGTCTGGTGTTTTAGCTTTGTTAGTTTGGGAGCATGTCTGTGTTAGCCTTAGCAATGTTAGCTCTTGTCCATGTGGGTAGATGTTGTTAGCGTATTAGCCTTAGTGTTGTATGTGTCCCTGTTAAACTCGTTGCCTTAGGTGTATCTTGTGTCTCTATGTGGTCTGTTTGTATTATTTAGATGTCACGGTAAATAAACCGTCATCTTGCGTTGTTTTTTTGTACGTCCGCTCCCGTGTCCCTCCCTTGGCCCGTACCGTGACACGAAAAAGCCAGGACCCATATAAAAAAAGGACGTAGGCAAGTGTGTCCCCAGTACTTGAACTCTGTAAGAGGTCCTCCGATGGAGTATCCGGAGAGGACTACTTGAAATGGGAAGTACCAGCCTCCCTTAACACAGCTCAGCTAGCACTCGGACATGGAATTTCTTGTCCAGCGGCTCTACTCCAAAGAACGGACCAGTGGATACCCTGTGCTCCAGGAGGCGCCGCAGGAAGCGGAAACCAAGCCCCACTACCGCAACGCCCAAGCCAGCGCTCGGCAGCTCGCGCAGAAACACACAAGCTCTACTCCCAGCGCCTGAGTCACGCTCCCTACCGCTACAAACAGAGTCTGCCACAGCTCAACTACGCCACGCCCGTGCTTCCTGGTGTGGACATCTGCGGAGACCACAGTTGTTCAGCCAGGTTTGTGGACCCCCAGCTCACCCGTGTCGAGGGGTACCGGTCACCGCTGGGGCCAAAAGGAATCCGTCGCCTCCCCCTGACTGCCTACGCTTGGACTCCGGAATTCTTGGAGCCATGACTGGGGCCATCAGGTGCCCTCCCGGGGGTCGTGGAACCCCTGAGTACAGCCAGAAGGACTATGGAGTTTGCGGGGCAGAAGATTGTGCGGGGTCAGAGGCCAGTTAGGACTTGCCGATTTACTGTTATGCTGGGAACTATTGATTCGGCGGTTGGCCCCGGTATTGCCATGGCTGGATCATGCGTCAGTTCAGTGCGGGCCCTTACAGAGGGCCGTCAGCAAGAGACGGGAGGAATTAAAAGGCGAGTAGCAAGAAGGCCGGAGGCGAGCAAAGCCGGCAAGAAGGAAAGGAGGAGAACAACGCCAGCAGCAGAACGGCGGAGACCACGCCCGCCAGGAGCCCGGCGGCGATCCAACAGCCCGCAAGGCAGACCGGCGGCGGACCAGGCCCGCCAGGCAGCACGATGGCGCCCGCTCGCCAGCAGCCCGTCGGCGCCCTCGCTCGCTAGCTGCAAGACTGCGACCTCGCCGCCTCAAAGTCAGTCAAATTAGCGCCCGTCTGTAAAGGGGTCAAGGGCGGCGCATGTCCGAAGGGGTCCAGGCGACGGCCCATCCAGGAGGTGTCATGGCGGACTCCGGTAAGGAAACTCAGTTTCTGTGGCTGTCGGCTGGGCTGCTTTCTCATCGGGTCCGTGCCCTCCTCAGGCTCCCCACCGCAAACAAGTTGGCAGTCCGGTTGGCCCGGATCCCCAGAGGCATATAATGCCGAGCTCCTCAGGTCTGGCGGGACGCACCGGTCGCTAGCAGCCCGAGGGCGACGCAGATCGTCGACAGATCTACGGGGACACTGCCTGCCTGCCTGCAGCTCGACAGCGTCTCCAGGACTGGTCATTGCCAAACCTTCCTTCCACGGGAACCCCAGGATGCAGACTCTGCAGCCTCCCGCCTTGGGATTGTATCCGGGGGTTCCTGTGGCATCGCCTGCAGCCGCCAGGATTTGCTGGCCTGGGGTTACTGGACCCTTGAATCATGTTTTAGCAGGGTCCTTTAGGATGCCTGTAAAGAACTTTACCCCGTGGCCCAGTACTGTGCCTGTTTGGCCTTCGAACCCTGTCACGTGTCCTTCGTTTTTGTCTCCGGTTTTGCTTAGTTTAGTGTCTGTACCTCCTCTGTTCTGGCCCCCTGCTTTGTTCTCGTCTGTCTTTTGCTCTGCTCATTTGGTTTAGTCTGGGTCTTTCTGTTCTTCCTAGCTTTCTTGTTTTTGCCCTGCCTTGGCGCTTCGGAAGGCCGCGCCTTTAGAGGGGGGGTTATGTAACATTTTTGATTTTTTTGTTGCCCCCAAGCCTTCAGCTGCATCTATTGGTTAGCTCCCCTGCTTTTGTTCCCACCAGGCAGGTGGGGCTGTAGCCACCTGCTGGTCGGTTTCCTATATAAAACCCCGCTTACTGTGCACTCCTTGTAGGCTTTATCCTATATCAAACATGGGTTCCTTGGCTCCTGTGTGTCGGTGGTCCTGCTTTCTTGTTTGGTATCAGTTGTCTTGTATTTGTGTATAAAGTCGATTCCTCTGTGTCCTCTGTGTTGAGTGAAGTTCCTAGATTAGCGTGTCTGGTGTTTAGCTTTGTTAGTTGTGTAGCATTGTCCGTGGTTAGCTTTAGCCATGTTAGCTTGTCCCATGTGGTAGATGTTTGTTAGCGTATTAGCCTAGTGTTGTATGTGTCCCTTGTTAACTCGTGCCTTAGTTGTTATCTTGTGTCTATGTGGTCTGTTTGTATTATTTAGAATGTTCACTGTAAATAAACCCGTCACTCTTGCGTGTACGTCCGCCTCCCGTGTCCTCCCTTGCCCGTACCGTGACATGCTGACAACATTTGCGCAAGCTTGTTGTTGTTAGTGTATACATTATGTCACATTGGACAAGGGTGCATTAAGTTTTATAGTCTCTGTGTAAACTGATTATGAATCTAAATGCAGTGTGCATCCATATAACCAACCATTCCAAGCACTTAGAATACAATATTAAATACTTAATAATATTTAATTAATATAGTCTTACTGTGCACATGTGTTACCAACACACCAGGAAAACTCAAAGTTTGTGAATACACTCCGATATAGATATATATCACACACACTTCTCTCGTATTTACATACACATATATATGTACACACACACACACACACAGACACACACACATACACACTTGTCTCGTCCATGTCCCTACCTTCCAGAGGTGTCATATGATTTACAGAAAGGAGTGAAAAAGTGTGAAAGCCAGTAGTCACTTCATGCACAAAATCAAATACATCCCCCATAGTAATACATATTGAGAATTAAATGTGTGAATGCATATTATGAAATAGTTCTAAACATATATTGCAAATGCCACTCATCTTCATTTAATGTAGATTGAAGTGCAAATAGTGATTAAATCACATTTAGTTTGAGGAATCAAATCAATATACAGTCAGCTATTATCTTATTAAGTTTTGTATTATGTATCATACTTTAGAATGTGACTTAATATGATGATTACGTAATAAAAATATACAATTTCATGAGAACATTCTTAAGTCTGTAATCAAGTCCAATCTCGAGCAGTTCAGCTCTAGGCATAAATAATTCCTGACTGTGAAGTACTTGCTTCATAGCAGATGGCAAATTAGAACATTTAAGAGTATGTGTGGACTTTTATTTCATACCATTTATATTTGTCAGGCTGCAGTAGCATTCTGAAGCATGAAGAATCTTTGGGTTCTCTCCAAAACACAGGAATTGGAAAAGCCATAACACATATTTGACACAACAAATATGGGATCATCAGTTTGTCAACAAATGTGTAAGAAAAGTATTATAATGTTTACAAACAATGTTCCTCAAAAAACGATTGGAAGCAATTTTCATATTTCTTTTTCTACATTGCATAATATCATTAAACGATACAAGGAATCAAGAGGAATTTCAGTCTCTAAAGGTGGAAGCTTAAGTTGAACACACATGATCCAATCCTTCAGATGGCACTGCATCAAGAACCACCAATAGCCAATATTAACCAACAGCTGATATAACCACACGGGCAATGGATTACATTGGCACACCTTTCTCAAGCACTACAATATGGAGTTACATTCAAAAATGCCACTTAAAAAACGTTGCTGTGCAAACAAGAAGAAACATCCCACTTTTTGTTAGCAAAAAGTCAAAAATCCAATTGTGTGTATGGTATGGGGCTGTGTCAGTGAGATTCATTGCAGAAGAAGAGGGTACGGGAACAGGACTGGCCTGACTACCTGCAGTCCTAAACTGTCCCTACTAGAGAAATGTGTGGAGAATTTTGAAATTAAAAATGCGACAACACCCGTACTGTTGGAGACCTTAAAATGTATTTGCAGGAAGACTGGGACAACATAACACCTGACACACCAAATCACTTGGTTTCCTCTGTGCCAACATGCGTTTTAAGTGCTGTGAGACAAAATGGCAACAATACAAAGTAGTAAATGTTTTACCATCCCAACTGTTTTTGGAATGTGTTGCAGGTCTGAAATGCAGGAATGGATGTATATCAACAAATGAAATGAAGTTCACCAGAAAAAACATGAAATGTAGTAGTCCTATACTTAAATTTTAAGTAGTATTCAAGCTAGCAGTGTCTCACATTAGTTTGTCATTTCTCCTGTGCTGGCATGTAGTATTAAATAGAGTGCTTGCTGAGTGTAATTTCATCTACTTTTATTTTTCCATGTAGTATAGAATTATTCAGTTAGTACTGGAGTGCAGTCATGTCTCATGTCTAATGACACAGTTTATTCATGTTCAGGGCCAGGTGTAGATTTTACACTAACTTACACTAACTGCTAACATTTTGGGACTATTTTTATAGTCATATTAGGAACAATTTCATTAATCTGGCCATTTCCAAAAAATAAATAAATAAATAAAAATATTTCACGAATGAAATACACACAAATTCGTTAGTGTTTCATGACAGAGGCACACAGTGTTTATTTTAATGTGCATTTTCCATAATATTTTTTTTTCATATTGCATTTTCCAAAAGTTTTCCAAACTTTTTCTGATTTGGGTTGTGGAAAACAAAGTGGACTGAATGTTAGACACAAAGTTGAGAGCCTTGAAAGAAGCAGTTTTAGTGGAAGCTGGCACTAAATGGCCCCTCAGCCTTTAAAGTAAACACAGGTAAAGTGGCACACCTCTTCCTGTGTTTATACTAACTCATCATGTCTCACTTCTAAGGAAGGACTGAACAGTTAAGAATTTATGGTTGTGGGGAAACAATCAATTGGCAAACTCCATTTCTCTCTCAGTTTGGGGGTGTTGTGTAGTTGGATGACTGAATAGCATGGTGTCATTTGGTTGACAACTTAAATTGAGTATTTATAATGTTAGGGATTTGTTTCCAGATTTGGGATTTCTGGGCCAATGCTGATATCCAGTACTATGCATGTAGGTTTGCCAGTGCTGACATACATGTCTTTGTCTTGGCCTTGTAAAACTCCTTCTTGTAAAGGATTGGTTACAAGCACTCATTATAGTCTATATATATGTTGCTTAAATACTTTTTGGTTTATGAATGTACAGGTTAGCTCATACATTCACCTTTGCTATAATAGCTGTAGGTTTGTATTCTTTATGTTATTATTTCTGAAGGAGCAGATCAACCGGCTGAGTAGTTGCATACTGAGTTGTGCACGAACATTGATGCTCGTCTGCAGTTTGCTAAAGATCACATGGACAAGCCAGAAGGCTATTGGAAGAATGGTTTTGTATGTTTGACTTGGAATGGCCAAGTCAAAGTCCTGACCTTAATTCAATCGAAATGTTGTGGAAGGACCTGAAGCGAGCAGCTAATGTGAGTTACAGGAAACGCTATTGTTGCACCAGATACTAAAAAGCAAAGGTTCACATACTTTTGCCACTCACTAATATGTAATATTGGATCATTTTCCTTAATGAAAAATGACCAAGTATAATATTTTTATCTCACTTGTTTAACTGGGTTCTCTTTATCTACTTTTATTACTTGTGTGAAAATCTGATGATGTTTTATGCAGAAATATAGAAAATTCTAAAGGGTTCACAAACTTTCAAGCACCACTGTACAAGACAATTATGTTGTTGAGGCTAACAGTTTGCTGTTCTGTGGTCTTTGTCAGCACTGAATTCATTAGATCAGTTTTCAGTAGTTCTGTTGTATGTCGCAAATGATTGTCTACTTTCTGTTCCAAATTACCTGTAGGTATATTATGCTAGTTCTAGAAAACAGATTGGTAATGGTTAATTGGTAATTGGTTTCTCAGTTATTCATTTGCTTTCACCCTAAACTTACTCTCGTTTTTGAAGTTTTCCTTCAGCCCTGAATAAAGCCAAGTCTTTAGAAATACGCAGACCTGACAACCTTGGAGGGGAACGCTTGTGCACAGTTTGAAAACACCAGTTATAATCGGGTTACTGATATACATGCAATGAGTAGGCTACTTCAGTTACTGTGGTGAAAACCAGCTCTTTTTATTGGATTTTTAAATCTGATTTCTAGATTGGATTATGCTGTATATATGATCACTGGAATAATCAGATAACTGCAGAAATCTGATCATTATCTGATTATTAAGTGCATGTATATGTTTATCTACCTCCTTTGACGGTTGGTGACCTGCTGATCTTAGTTCCTGATGTATGTTTACACACGAGGAATATCGAATAGATGGTCTTGCAAACTACAGGAATTAAAGGGACAGGAAAAATTCTCACTGTCAAATACTCACCTTATTTTCAGAGCAATTTTGTTTGACAGCAGCTATTATGTTTTGATGAATGACATTTTTTGCTTTACTTTTGCTTTTTTGTATTAACTGGTATGTCTTCCTATATTAAAGAAATAAGAACAAAACAGCAACAATTCAGTAACAACAATTCACGATCACTACACATTATCTCAGCTGCAGTTACAACACTATGAATATGCAGAACTTGAGATTTCACATTATACACTTTTGTAGAGCATTCCCAAGAGTGTCCAGATATGCCACAGATGACTGTTGGGTTTGCCATGAAATCTGTTGGATTAAGTTTATATTAGGTTAAACTAGTATGTGTCAACTAGTATGATGGAACAAAGGCTTTTTGAGCATTATATTGTGTTTACCATTACGTTTCTAAATTCGCCAACCTGCTGACAGGTCCAAACCTGCGGTTGCAAGCCCAAAATCCCAACGTGGGAGGATCATGTGGACCCACCACTCACAAGATCCAGAGTAAGGGTGTGGTGTAATGCCCATCAAGCACAGGGCAGGGGTGGAGGGGCCCCTGGCAGAATGGACCTTCACAACGGAAACTGAGTCTTGGCACATGGAACATAACCTCACTGGGTGGAAGGAGCTGGAGCTGGAGCTGGTGCAGGAGGTTGAGAGAAACCAGCTAGATATAGTTGGGAACACCTCCACGCACAGTGTGGGCTCTGGAACCACACTCCTTATAGGAGATGGAGTCTCTAATTCTCAGGAGTTGCACAGGGTGGGAGGCGCAGGGCTGGTGTGGGGATACTCACAAATCCCCGACTGATGTCTGTGCAGTTGGAGTTTGTCCTGGTAAATGACAGCGTCGCTTCAATGTGTCTTCAGATTGCAGAGAGGAAAACTTTGACTGTTGACTTTTGACTGTGTCATTACATTTCTCAGCCTCCCTGGGAAAGTCTATGCCAGGGTGCTGTCAGTCAGACTTGTCCAGTGTGGTCATTGGACTCAGGGTTGTGCCTTGTCTCCACTCCTGTTCCTGATATTCATGGACAGGCGGGCGAGTCATAGCCTGGGACAGGAGGGCTTCCAGCGAGGGGGTCAGGAGGTGTCATCTCTGCTATTTGCGGATGATGTTGTTCTTCTGGCTTCTTTGCATGGAGGCCTACAGCGTGCACTTGAGTGGTTTGCCGAGTGTGAAGCGGTCGCTATGCGGATCAGCACCTCAAAGTCTGAGACAATGGTTATCTTCCAGACCACAGATCAACCCAGACTTTGCGCCGTAGGGATTATATCTAGCACCTGCCTGGGCGCGACTGGGGATCCCCTCCTTATAGAATGGAACTATTTTACCTCGCGGAAGAGTGATAAACAAATCATTTTTTCTGTCCTACTTATCTTAAAATTTAACAATAATTGGCGATAACGTAACTGTGGCATAATCATAATAATACACTCGAGGTTGTGCTTTAACGTGAGATATTGGCACTGGTGTGCTGATCTTCAGCTATGACTGCATCACACACATGCCAATATCTCGTTAAAGCACTCCCTCGAGTGTATTATTGCTTAAATGAAATGAAGTTGACCAGACAAAACATTAAATATCTCAGGTTCAAACCGTCTGTGATGAAATAAAAGTCAAAGTAAATGTAAAAAACACTGGGCCTCATTCATGAAACCTTCTTAAAATGGACTTTCATAAAACTCTCCACCAGATGCCCGAAAGCTGCATATCAACCAAAATTGTTAGCAAAACTTGCACGTTAATGAATACAAGCATACAATTGCCATAATTTACGCCCAAGAATAACAAATAACTACCCTAAAATAATGTCTTTGGACTGAGAAAACATCAAAAATTATCCAAAATGTCTCAGAAAAAAACAATGAAAAACTATTCTGATGCTGAAATCAATGTTTTATTGAACGGAGTGCATGCAAATTGACACTTTTTATTTTCAAAAATCCATACTGGTGTTTCAGGTCCTAAAAAAGCGGCTCGACAGCAACTTGCATGTAGGCTATATGAATAACCTACAATCTTCTTATCAGGGGGCGCATTCCCGCCACTAGGGGCCGCCGCGGGACCGCCACACGTCGCGGTTGGCCCCCTATAAAATGAGCGTCCGAATGCCAGCCTTCGGCGCACTGTCTGATGAGACACCCGGCTTTTCAGAGCGTTTATCTCGGCGTTACCCCCCGGTCGTTACCGTTTAAGGACAGAGGTGGCCCCATCTCACGAAGGAGGCGGGATTCCGTAAAGGCGAAAGCCTTGAGGTAACGTTAGGGCCTTAGACGATTAGGTGAGGGAAAGTTGGGGTAACGCCACTTATCTCTTTCTTCCCCGCTGTCCGTAGGCGCCCGCGGCCATTGCTCGCTTCAGCGGTTCCCGTCTGGACGCCGATCGCTCCGTTCCCGAGCCTCATAGCCTCCGACATTGCTCTGGGCCTGGTTAATCCCGGAACGAGTATTCTGTTTCGTTCCCCGGGCGTAGCAACGCTTAATCCCCGTCCTAGAGACGCGCCGGCCACGTTAGCCACACTGGGCTTGAGAAACCCTCCGGCACATGCGCAGTCCAGCGCTGCGGCCACACACACACACCGCGCCTCGGCCTCACACGCAGAGCACTGCGGCCATACACACACATAGCGCGCTGCAGCCACACACACACACATAGCGCGCTGCAGCCACACACACACAGCGCTTCGGTCTCACACGCAGAGCGCTGAGGCCACACACACATAGCGCGCTGCAGCCACACACAAACAGCGCTTCTGTCTCACACGCAGAGCGCTGAAGCCACACACACATAGCGTGCTGCAGCCACACACAAACAGCGCTTCTGTCTCACACGCAGAGCACTGAAGCCACACACACACATAGCGCTCACTCGGTTCAGAGCACCGTGCGTGCTCCATTCCCCATCACCTCTGTTTAGAGCAAAGACGGGTTATTTCCCGTTTCTTCTTTTGCATCCCACGTTTATTAAAAGCCTCTTTTTTTCTGAGTTCGCCAGGAAGCGACTCCTTCATTTGTCCGTTGGCTCATAGCCGTTCCTCCTTTCTGTTGTTCACTATACCCGTGGTTCAGCGGTAGCGTTCCCGCCCCCGGACACAGTGACTCTGACATCGAATCCTGTGACGGGCTGTCGTCAGCAGCTGTCGTGCACGTCAGAAGGGATTCCTTTTGCTTTTCTTTCTCCCATTTCCCGCCTTTTGCGGTGTTCCCTGCACTTGGGTCCGTTATTTCCTTTTCTTTCGGTGTGCCCCCCCGGTCCCCCCCCGTAACAGTACAGTGCGCCCAGTATGGACCCCGAGGGGTCTCCACCCCCAGCTGCTGCCGTTCTCTGCCACCACAGTGTTACCCTGGGGCGTCACGAGCAGCAACTGACCCTCCTCACCCAGCAGGTTGCGGCTCTGACCGAGGCGGTCAAGGAGCTGTCCGCCAAGCTCTCCGGCTTCCAGGTGGTTCCCCCCCCCGCCTGCTCCCGCGCCGCCTCCAGCTCCTCCTCCGCCTCGGCCGCCGAGGACTCCCCCGTCGCCGAGCGCTGCAGGGGTTTCTTGATGCAATGCTCGCTCATCTTTGAGCTGCGCTCATCCCAGTTCCCCACGCCTCGGTCCCGCGTGGCTTATATCATCTCCCTCCTCTCAGGTCGGGCTCTGGCCTGGGCCACAGCCCAGTGGGAGGCCAGGTCCCCTGCCTGTGAGGACGAAGAGGCCTTTGCTGAGGCTCTCAAAGGGACCTTCTTCCATCCGCTAGGGGGGCGTAATGCGGCCTCTCGCCTGGCGCGTCTCATGCAAGGCGCCAGGTCAGTGGCCGAATACACTATCGAGTTCCAAACCCTGGCGGCGGAAAGCGGTTGGAATGAGGCAGCCCTCATCTCCAGCTATGAACGAGGGCTCAACGAGTCCCTTAAGGACGAGCTGGATCCTCCCACCACGCTCGACGACCTTTATAACCTCGCCACGACCATCGACACTCGTCTGCGGCAACGGGCCCGTGAGAGGGCAGGGCCTCGTAACCGCTCCATTGGTCCATGGCCTGGTCATGACTCCACTGGTCCTCGCACCACCCGTTCCGATGCTCCCGAGCCCATGGAGCTCGGGGGGGCCGGCTGGGGCCCTCCCAGCGGAACCGACCCCCCGTCTTCAGGCGGGTCGGGAAACGCAAGGGCCAGGGCCGGTCGGGGGGGCCGGCCCTAGGCCTACCCACTCGCCCCCTGTTGGGCCTCACCCTCCCGGTTGTTCTTGGTCAGGGGGAAAGCGATCGAGCCCGCCTCTCCGCCTACGTCGATTCCGGGGCCGAGGGCAATTTTATCAACGAAGCCCTCGTGCGACGTTTGCGCCTTCAGGTCGAGGCACTCCCCAGTCCCCAGCCGCTCAGGGCTTTCGACGGCCGGACCCTGGGTAGGGACCCTGTCACCCAAAGAACCCTGCCGGTCACTATGGAGACGGGACTCCATTCTGAGAGAATCATTTTTCTTATTACTCGCATGCCTACTCTCCAGTTGGTCCTGGGCTATCCGTGGTTGCTACTCCACAACCCACGGATCGACTGGCAGACCCGGTCCGTTTACGCGTGGTCCCCTCGATGCCAGGAGTCCTGCTTGCTCTCGCTGTCCACCCCCCATCGCCAGCCTCGGGTTCGGCAGGCGGTGCCCGACTTGTCAACCGTTCCCGAACCCTACAGGGATCTAGGGGTGGTGTTCAGTAAAGGAGCGGCCCAAGTTCTTCCGCCGCACAGGGGCTATGACTGCGCCATCAACCTCCTGCCGGGTACAACCCCTCCCCGGGGGCGACTCTTCTCCCTGAGCCGCACCGAACAGGAGGCCATGCGACAGTATATCGCCGAGGCACTCCAGCAGGGCTTCATCCGGCCATCCTCCTCGCCGGCGGGGGCGGGCTTCTTCTTTGTCGCTAAGAAGGAGGGCTCTCTGCGTCCGTGTATCGATTACCGGGGCCTCAACGCGATCACGGTCAAGGATCGTTACCCCCTGCCCCTCATGGCGACGCCATTCGAGGCGCTCCAGGGGGCCAGCGTCTTTACCAAGCTGGACCTCTGGAGCGCTTACAACCTCGTTCGCATCCGGCAGGGGGACGAGTGGAAGACAGCCTTTTTGAGGCCCACAGGGCATTATGAGTACAGGGTGATGCCCTTTGGGCTGATGAACGCCCCGGCTGTCTTCCAACGATTTATCAATGACGTGCTCCGGGAGGCTCTGGATCGAAACGCGTTCGTCTACCTCGACGATATCCTGATCTTTAGCCGAACGCTCGAGGAGCACGTCGGCCACGTCCGCCGGGTCTTGCAACTGCTACTGGAGAACCAGCTGTTTGTGAAACTAGAGAAGTCGGTTTTCCACACCCCCTCGGTGGCCTTCTTGGGGTTCTTCGTGTCCCAGGGGTCGTTGCAGATGGACCCGGCCAAGATCCAGGCGGTTGCCGACTGGCCCCAGCCCACCTCTCTTCGGCTTGTCCAGCGGTTCCTGGGCTTCGCGAACTTTTTCCGGCGCTTCGTCCGGAACTTCGGGACCCTGGCTGCCCCGTTGACAGCCCTCATGCGTAAGACCCCAGGCCCCTTCCGCTGGACTCCGGAGGCCGTCCGAGCGTTCCAAACCATCAAAGACCGGCTCACCAACCCCCCGGTTCTCAGGTTTCCCGATCCGGAGGAGCCGTTCGTAGTCGAGGTAGACGCGGCCGACATCGGCGTGGGGGCCGTCCTGTCTCAGCGCACCGGGTCGGACCGCAAGCTCCGCCCGTGCGCCTACTTTTCGCGACGCCTGTCCTCCACCGAGCGTAACTACCCCATTGGGGACCGAGAGCTCTTGGCTATGAAGCTGGCGCTGGAGGAGTGGTGGCACTGGCTGGAAGGCGCCAAAAACCCGTTCCTGGTATGGACGGACCATAAGAACCTGCCGTACATCCAGCACACCAAAAGGCTTAACGCCCGCCAGGCTCGCTGGTCCCTGTTCTTCGCCAGGTTCGATTTTACGGTCACCTTCCGGCCGGGGTCCAAAAACGCCACGCCCGACGCCCTATCCAGGCAGTGGGATCGTTCGGACTCCTCCCTCGTCCAGGACCCCATCCTCCCGGCCCCTCGGCTGGTTGTAGCCCTCACCTGGGCCATCGACGACGTGGTCACCTAGGCCCTTCGTCGCGAACCCGATCCCGGTAACGGTCCTCCGGGTCGCAGGTTCGTCCCAGCCTCCGCTCGCCCCAGAGTGATGCGCTGGGGGCACGAGGCGTCGTTCGCGGCGCACCCTGGCCGCACGGCCACCTACAAGCTCCTCCAACAGAGCTTCTGGTGGCCACGCATAGAGGACGATATCCGGCAGTTTGTGGCCTCCGCAACAAAACCCCCCACAGGAGGCCCCCTGGCCTTCTTCATCCTCTCCCCGTGCCCGCTCGCCCCTGGTCGCACATCTCACTGGACTTTGTCACGGGCTTGCCGCCATCTAAGGTAAACACGGTCGTCCTCGTGGCGGTAGACTGGTTCTCCAAGGGGTGCAAGCTCGTGCCATTGCCCAAACTGCCCTCGGCCAAAGAGACGGCGGACCTTATCCTCCGGCACGTTGTTCGAGTGCACAGGTTTCCCCGGGATCTGCTGTCTGACCGGGGCCCCCAGTTCGTCAGCCGCTTTTGGGCGGCCTTCTGCCGCTTGGTAGGGGCCACGGCCAGCCTTTCCTCTGGATTCCACCCGGAGTCTAACGGCCAGACCGAACGGGTGAACCAGGACCTGGCACGCATGCTCCGGTGCCTGACGGCGGGTAACCCGTCCGCTTGGACGGAACATCTGCCAGTGCTGAATTTGAGCCGGATCCTGCTGGAAGAACCTCTGCATTTTTGGATATGAAATAAAATGAAAATGAGCAATATTAATAAACATATTTGAATGAAATTGTACTTATTTGTGTGTAATCTCCTTCTTT
>JAJAGP010004661.1:0-45430 GCA_025084515.1 Ancistrus triradiatus
CACTCTGAAGGGATGCGCGTTCGGGTGAGGCTGGCATCCAGATCTTGTTCGAAGTCCCACTGGACAGCGCCAAGTACACAGGAAGCCGGGAGAATTGGCTCGGGGACCTCTGGGGCGGCTGAGGCGGGGACGAGGCTGCGCGAGAGTGCGTCGGCTTTGGAATTCTTGGACCCGGGCCGATAGGTGATGGAGAATGAGAAACGCACAAAGAAGAGACACCAGCAGGCTTGGCGGGCGTTCAAGCGCTTGGCAGTGCATAGGTACTCCAGGTTTTTGTGGTCGGTGAGTACAGAGAAAGGGTGCTTAGAGCCCTCAAGCCAATGCCTCCATTCCTCCAAGGCCAGCTTGATGGCCAGCAGCGATCCCCGACATCGTAGTTCCGCTCGGCAGGGGAGAGCTTGTGCGAGTAGAATGCGACTGGGTGTAATTTCGGAGGATTGCCAAGACTTTGAGATAGAACTGCCCCGATGCCCACTGATGAAGCATCGACTTCCAGAATGAATGGGCGGTCTGGGTCGGGATGGCCCAGGACTGGAGCTTGAGTGAACGCAGTTTTGAGGGCGGTGAACGCCTGCTCGGCCTCCGGTGTCCAACGCAGAGCACGGGGGCTGCCTCGCAGGAGGGACATGAGAGGGGCTGAAATCTCGGATGAAACGCGATAGAAATTGGCAAAGCCGAGGAAACGTTGAAGGTCCTTGACAGTCTTGGGAGCGGGCCAGGAGAGGACTGCCGAGACCTTAGAATCGTCCATCGCCACACCTGTGGGAGATATGATATACCCAAGGTAACGAACCGCCTGCGTATGGAACTCACATTTCTCCGCCTTTACCCTGAGGTGATGTGAGTGGAGCCTCTCCAGGACCAGGCGAACGTGGGTGGTGTGCGTGTCGAAATCCGGTGAAAAGACCAGGATGTCATCGAGGTACACTAGCACAAAACGTCCTAGCATGTCCCAGAGGACGTCATTTACAATGGCTTGAAAGACCGAGGGTGCGTTGGCTCGCCCGAACGGCATCACCAAATACTCGTAATGACCCAAGCTGGTGCTGAAAGCTGTCGGACATTCGTCTCCCTCTCTCATGCGGATCAGATTGTATGCGTTCCGGAGATCCAACTTGGTGAACCAGTGGGCGTTGCGGAGTAACTCGAGAGCCGCTGGCACCAGGGGGAGCGGGTAGGCATACCTGCGAGTGATGA
This sequence comes from Ancistrus triradiatus, assembly GCA_025084515.1. NCBI lineage: Eukaryota > Metazoa > Chordata > Actinopteri > Siluriformes > Loricariidae > Ancistrus > Ancistrus triradiatus. The sequence goes on from JAJAGP010004661.1 coordinate 1,198, forward strand.
GGTTGAGCCGACTATAGTCAATGGTGGGACGCAGCCTTGAGTCTTTCTTGGGGACGAAGAAAAATCCCGCAGAGACGGGCGAGGTGGACGGGCGGATACTCCGAGATGTAATCCTGCGTGGCTTTCTCTTCCGCTGGCGAGAGAGGATATAGCCGCTCTTTAGGTAGAGGTGCGTCGGGTAAGAGGTCAATGGCGCAGTCATAGGATCTGTGAGGAGGGAGAGGCGCCGGCGTGCCTTCCCCAAAAACAGGTGCCAGATCCAGGTACTTGCGCGGCACGCCGAGAGGGACAGACGAAGGGCTGGAGACCGGGAGTGAGCTGACCTGGACCGCTGGACGACGTAGGCAGTGTAGTAGACATTTAGGAGACCAGCGGATAATCTCCCGATCGGACCAAAAGATGAGGGGGTCATGAAGACGAAGCCAGGGGAGGCCGAGGATGATATGATGAGCCAGGGAGGTGACTGGAAACAGGGCAATAGATTCCTTATGTGTGGCGCTGATAGAAAGGTGCACAGGGACAGTGACGCGGGTGAGCAAACCCGAACCAAGCGGCTGTCCGGTTGCTGTGGTGATCCGTCGGCCCACGGGAAGAAGAGTGCAGGGGATCTTCCATCTGGTGACGATGTGATCCACGATGAAGTTCCCCTGGGCGCCGGAGTCGATCATGGCTGTAAGGGAAACCTTGGTATCAGCGATTCGCAGACGGACAGGTAACGTAAAAGAGGGAACGATAGGGGTCAGACTCACCCGGGGCGTGCGTGCCGTTGGCCTGGCACGCACAGCAGAGGGCCCGTGAGAGGGAGCGAGGTCACAGCCGGGGCGAAGATGACGGTCAGAACCCCAGTAACAGCAGAGCCCCAGCTCGAAGCGACGGCGGCGCTCCGCAGAGGAGAGACGAGCATCAGCGACCTCCATGTCCTTCGGTGGTGGCGACAGATCCCAGACGACTAGTGAGGGAGAAGAGCGCTGGGCTGTAGACGGCCTAGTCTCGAGGAGTTGATCCAGGCGGATGGCAAGAGCGATGAGATCCTCCAGGGCAAGGTCGAGGCCTAACCCTGCCAATTCCCTCCGAAGACTGGGACGCAAGCCCTGGTGGAATGCAGAGAGGAGCGCTGGCGGGTTCCAACCACTCTGTGCCGGTAGCATGCGAAAGTGAAGGGCGTATTCAGCAGCCGAGCGACGACCTTGGCGGAGATGAAGCAACATTTCACCAGCGGAGTGGCCCTCTCGTGGATGTTGGAAAACAGAGCGAAATGATGACACGAAACGGCCATAGTCCCTCGCCTCGACTCCCTGTTGAGACCAGACAGCAGTGGCCCAATCCAGGGCACAGTGAGACAGGAGGGAGATCACCAAAGCTATGCGGGCTGTGTCTGAGTCAGGCGGCGAGTGAACAAAGTACAGTTCGCACTGAAGTAAGAAACCCTCGCATCGGTTTGGGTCACCGTCATACTTATCAGGCAAGGCGACTTTGTAGGGCGATGCACGAGGAGGGCTGGGAGGAAGCGGAACCGAGGCCGGAAGAACCGCAGGAGCTGGGTACGGCGTCAGCTGTGACACACGCTGGGAAAGCTCTTCGACCGTGGGAACCAGAACGAGCGTTGGTCGTCCGCTAGGAGAGTAACAGCGCGGGCGACCTCTTCCAGCTGAGCACGGAGCTCGACGAGTTGTTGTTCCAGGCCCGTACTGGAGCCAGGGTTAGATCCTTCAGCCGCTGTCTCTATGTAGGCTACGCCAACTGTAACGCGAGCGGACAGGACGAGACACACGCTGGCTGAGGAGTAGAGGTAACGCTGTTTATTCAATGCAAAGGTTTTGCTGAGAGAGATAATGTACGGAAGTATGGAGCTAGACTAGGTCAGGAACCTTGTGGCGTAGCGTGGATCAGAGGAATGAGAGTGGTATATGAAGGGGAAGGCTATGGAGAGGAAACGAGGCACAGGTGGTAATTAGCAGGCTGGTGACAAAGAACGCTAAAGATTGCGGGTGTGGGGAGCTGAGCTGGTCGTGGGCATGACAGGGAGTAACAAACAGGATGTGGTATTACTAATGTGATGGCAGAGTTGTGACCTTCTAAACTTAAACAGTCATTTCCCCTCAAAATAGTTATTATTTTGGTTTACATAGCTGAAAAAATTATAACCACTTGAAAGTAAATGTGCAGTTTAAACGTATGAACAAAATAGTGCTGCCAGTAATAAAATTTACAGTTTTTGGTCTAAATGCTACATTTGAAAAAAGTCAGTGTCATCTGACAGTCATAGCTGAATTAGCTAGCTTACACCCACCAGTCATTTTATTAGGTGCACCTCCTTGTTCTTATACTCATTGTCCATTTTTATCACTTCCACTTATCATATAGAAGCACTTTGTAGTTCTAAAATTACAGATTGTAGTTCATCTGTTTCTCTACGTTGTTGGTCCCTTTTAATCTGATGTCTAATGGTTAGGACCCCCACAGGTTTAATAGGAAATTGTTACATTTTAAAGTGTATTAAAATGGTAATGAAGCAAGAGAATTTATTGCCAGCTCTGTTCATTGTTCCATATGTCCCTCTGGCTTTATCTGTAGTCCCAAAATTTGTTGTAGCAGCAGATCATCAGAGGTGCAGATGAAATAAAACCAAAGCCCATTAAAAAACAAAAAATAACGACCATATTTAAAGGCAGTTTGTAGTTTTAAATTGTTCTCAATAAACATGTTCAGTTCCCTGTGTCCACACCCTGTTGAAAAAGTTGGGACCATATGGAAAATGCAAATAAAAAAATGCAATGTTTTGTACATTTACTATGACTTTTAATTAATTGCAGACAGTATGAACTATTGTTGATATGATATTTCATGTTTTTTTCTGGTCAACTTCATTTCATTTGTTAGTAAACATCATTCCTGTATTTCACAATTCCTGTATTTTCACAATTTAAAGCTAGTAATGAGGTAAAAAAAAAAACCTATGTGCCCAAATCCTTTACATGTGCCGTTATTGAACCACTGATTAAAAAAGCCAATTTTGACCCTTGTGGCTGCCTAATTATAGACCAATTTCAAATCTACCTTTTCTCTCCAAAATCTTAGAAAAAGCCGTCTATCATCAGTTACCTCCAAAGGAATGGTATTTATGAAACATTTCAGTCTGGCTTCAGGCCCCATCATAGTACTGAAACAGCATTAATTAGGGTACTAAATGATTTATTAATGTCCTCAAATAATGGACGTGTTTTTTTTCTTGTTCTGATAGATTAAAGTGCAACATTTGACACTATAGATCACAATTTTTTTTATATTTCTCTGCATAAATATGACCTAAAACATCATCAGATTTTCACACAAGTCCTAAAAGTAGATAAAGAGAACCCAGTTAAACAAATGAGACAAACATATTATACTTGGTCATTTGTTTATTGAGGAAAATGATCCAACATTACATATTAGTGAGTGTGCCGATATGCATATTTTATATTATATTATTATTTGAACTATCACTTAAAACTTATTTGTTTAGATAAACTACTTTCACTTAGTTTACTGTGGTCAGAAGGACCAGTATTCCTGATCTTTGTTGAAAGACAAGAAGGACCATCCAGATTGTCATCAGCAACAAGTCCAAAAGCCAGGCTCTGTCATGGTATGGGGTTGTGTCAGCGCCCTTGAAAAAGGTAATTTACTCTTCTGTGATGGCAGCATTAATGCAGAAATGTACACTGAGATTTTAGAATAACATAAGCTGCTACGAAATCAGGATTACAATCACCTGTTGACATTAGCTGTTTGAAATCACATCATTATTTTTATTTATTTTTTACCTCATTACTAGCTCTAAATTGGCTTGGATGTTTATTAGCAAATTAAATTAAGTTGATCAGAAAAAAACATGAAATATCTCAGGTTCATACTGACTGTAATGAAATAAAAGTCATAGTAAATGTAAGGAACACTGCAAAGTTTTTTTTTTTCAATTTGCATTTTCCATATCATCCCAAATTTTTATGACTTGGGGTTGTATACATAAACATTCACTTTATTATGTACACCTCCTTTTCTCTACACTCATTGTCTATTTGAGCTATTCTTAATTCTTTCATTACAGACGTCAGACTGGTTAGCCCATCGGTTTTTCCCTTTCTCTATAATACTTTGTTAGTCCCCCGTTATATGCTGTTCTCCTCTAATTGTCAGAATACCCACTGGGGATATGCCATCTAAGCTGAGACCCAAAGTAACAAAAGGTCTATCCATCACCGAAAAGGTAACAAAGGGCTACACACTACTACAACAAAAAAAACTACAAAAACACACACAACTACACAACACTTCCACACCGAGATGGTGGCTCAGAGTGCCGGTGCAGTGTCCAGGGGCGTGTTCCCCTGCCCTGCCTAAGCCCACTACATGTCCAGGCCCGTCTGAAGTTTGCCAGAGAGCATATGGATGATCCAGAAGAAGACTGGGAGAATATCATGTGGTCAGATTAAACCAAAATAGAACTTTTTGGTAAAAACTCAACTCGTTGTGTTTGGAGGAAGAAGAATGCTGAGTTGCATCCCAAGAACACCATACCTACTGTGAAGCATGGGGGCAAAAACATCATGCTTTGGGGCTGTTTTTCTGCAAAGGGGACAGGACGACTGATCCGTGGTAAGGGAAGAATGAACGAGGCCATGTATCGTGAGATTTTAAGCCAAAACCTCCTTCCATCAGTGAGAGCACTGAAGATGGAACGTGACTGGGTCTTCCAGCATGACAATGATCCCAAACACACCGCTCGGGCAACGAAGGAGTGGCTCCATAAAAAGCATTTCAAGGTCCTGGAGTGGCCTAGCCAGTCTCCAGACCTCAACCCCATAGAAAATGTGTGGAGGGAGTTGAAAGTCCGTGCTGGCCAAAATACCAGCTACAGTGTGTGCCAACCTGGTGGAGACTTTTTGAAACATTTTGACCTCTGTCATTGACAACAAAGGTTATGTTACACAGTATTGAGTTGAACCAAATTTATTGACCAAATACTTATTTTCCACCATAATTTACAATTAAATTCTTTATAAATCCTACAAATGTGATTTCCTGGATTTTTATTCTCACGTTGTCTCTCATAGTTGAAGTGTACCTATGATGAAAATTACAGACCTCTCTCATCTTTCTAAGTCAGAGAACTTGCACAATCAGTGGCTGACTAAATACTTTTTTGCCCCACTGTAATGTGCATGCTGTTTATAGCTGTTAGCAGTTTTTTTTGCTAGTTGCATTTTTGTCATATACTGTATACAGTACTTTTAAATCTCTTAATCATTTCCTTTTTATTACCAGCGATTATATTTTTCACTACTCATTGATATTTAGTAAGTTTATGGATATACCGGCATAGTGTGTTTTGTAGCAATTAGCCATTAACTAATTCCCTGAGTCGCTTCATTTCGACTTCAACGTTTGATGTAGTGTTTTTTTTATAACTTTTCACAGCCCTTTCCCACATACTGTTTTCTGGGACTTTGTTTTTTGTGACTTTTTTTTATTAACTTTCCATTGATGCTTTAATCAAGAAGCATACTGTACCATCGGCTGAACCATATCTTCACTCAGCACCCCACAACACCACCCGAAGCTAAGAACCCTTAATTAATTAATTGTATTAACATATCTTCTGCTGTGCTTGTTCCCTGTGCCGAGTGTGGCATGTTCAACTATTCTTCCTTCATCATTAGTTTAAATTTCATTTGTGATAGGTGTAGGCTTGTAGCTAGTCTGACGGAGAAGATTGTAGTTTTAGAGGTCATGCATCCAGACATTAGAGAAGGTTAGCTCAGCTTATAGCTAAGCATCTGGATGCCACAGTTGTAGTTGGTGCCCCCACTCCGGCAGCGCCCTTGCAGCAGGATTCAACAATGTAGTTGTAAGGCAGTAATGCCACTCTTTACCTGTTCACGTGTCCAACAGCCACTGAGCAGCCTGTTGATAGAGCTCTGGTCATAAGTGACTCTATTTTATGACATGTGAAATTAGCTACCCCTTTAGGGACACCAGCAGCTAGGGTTACATGTATCCTGGGAACCAGAGTGGTGGACATTGTAGGGACCCTTAGTGAGCTCGATAGTCGTAGCTTCTCTAGGATAGTCGTACATGTAGGGGCTAATGATATAACCCTTCGTCAGTCAGAGGTGACTAAGGCTAATTTTGTAGAGGTGGTTAGAATTGTGAAGGTGATGTCTGATTCAATAGTGTGCTTTTGCCACATCCCAATGCGGTGAGGTGACCAAAAACCCAGAACTGACCTTATTGAAACTGTGTCTGTTACCCACGTCTGTCCTAAACGTAAATTCACTCAAAAAAGTCTGTTTTAATAATCTCATTAGTATAACCACAGATAGATCCCATAGAAATAACAGCCTTGGACTAAAGCTAGGATTACTTAACGTTAGATCACTTATAAGCAAAACAGTGATTATAAAGGAAATGATCACTGATAAACGCTTACTGTCTCTGTACTCACATTTCACATTTACATCACATTTACAGCATTTAGCAGACGCTCTTATCCAGAGCGACTTACAATTGATGCAGTCTTACAATCCAAGCAACTGTACGTTAAGGGAATTGCTCATGGACCCAACAGTGGCAGCTTGGCAGAGGTGGGATTTGAACCCTGGACCATGTGGACCATAGTCCAGTACCTTAACCGCTAGGCTACCAAAATATTTGGATGAATATTTTGCCTTAAATATAGGCCTCACCTCATTTTTCTCAGCCACAATTTTTGATAAAGAGCTACAGTGGTGTTTGAAGGTTTGTGAACCCTTTAGAATTTCCTATATTTCTGCAAAAATATGACTTAAAACATCATCAGATTTTCACACAAGTCCTAAAAGTAGATAAAGAGAACCCAGTTAAACAAATGAGGCAAAATATTATACTTGGTCATTTATTTATTGAAGAAAATGATCCAATATTACATATTAATGAGTGGCAAAAGTATGTGAACCTCTAGGATTAGCAGTTAATTTGAAGGTGAAATTAGAGTCAGTGGCCTTACAATCAGCAAAACTGTAGACAGTGTAAAGGAAATAAAAGATTGGATGCCATTTAATTCTCAGTCCAAAAAACGTAGATGTAATTTTTGATTCAGATCTCTCTTTTGATGTGCACATTAGCAACATCACTCTAATTGTTTTCTTTCAATTACATGACACTGGTAAACCTAGAAATATCCTCTCTTTTAATGATGTGGAGAAACTGGTTCATGCGTTTATAGCCTCAAGGTTGGACTACTGTAACGCTTTACCTGCTGTCTGCCAAAAAATCCTGAAGGAGAATGTCCGGCCATCTATTCTTAACCTCAAGTTGAAAGGAACTTGGGTTCTGCAGCAGGACAATGATCCAAAACACACCAGTAAGTCCAGCTCTGAATGAAGAAAACCAAAATGAAGACTTTGGGGTGGCCTAGTCAAAGTCCTGACCTGAATCCTACTGAGATGCTGTGGCATGACCTTAAAAAGGTCGTTCATGCTCAAAAACCCTCCAATGTGGCTGAACTACAACAATTCTGCAAAGATGAGGGGCCAAAATTCCTCCACAACACTGTAAAAGACTCATTGCAAGTTATCACAAACACTTGGTTGTAGTTGTTGCTGCTAAGGGTGGCCCAATCAGTTATTAGGTTTAGGGGGCCATCACCTTTTCACACAGGGCCATGTAGGTTAGGAATTTGTCCTTCCTTTAATAATAAACACCTTCATTTAAAACTGTATCTTGTGTTTACTTGTGTTGTCTTTGAGTAATATTGAAATTGGTTGATGTTCTGAAACACATAAGAGTGAGAAACAAGCAAACAAAAAGGAAATCAGGAAGGGGGCAAACACTAATTCACACCACTGAATGTATATGTATATAATGCACAGAAAACGCACAGCTGATGAAAAACCTCTGTCCGAAACATCCTTTTCTCCTGGAAATTTTGTGTACTTCACTACACTCTCTCTCTCTCTCTCTCTCTCTCTGTATACACACACACACACACACACACACACACACACACACACATCAACAGGTTTCTTCCGCTAGGGGTCTTGACTGAGCACAACAAATTTTATGTAATTTTATGTAACAAATTATATATATATATATATAGTTCAAAGGTCTGGTACTGATTGTATTATACTTTGTTTATATTTTGTTGTTGTTTCTATAGATGATAATGTTAATACATTTTAATTGGAGAGGTTCACGTATATGTAAGTTACATTTATTTTAAGTTATTACTGATTAATATTAAGATAATTGTCTGTTAAATGAAATTAAATCAAATTAAACAATTAAATTACAATCTAAATTAAATTAAAGAAAGCATTAAATTATGTTTAAACTGTAAAATATTATCTTTAGCAATTTTCATCACTCTTGCATCAGACAGTGAATTCCACTGTCTGCACAATGTTACATTTTCAGGATTGCCGTGGCCTGGGATGTGGGATGGTGGAGCCCAGTGTCATATATTTTCATAGGGCCCAAAATCCCTGACAGCCCCCTGAAGACAGGTACCTTGAGCTGAATGACACCAAATTAGTGTGATGTGCTATTTGTCCCACTTGAAAACAGAAAGAGCAAAAATATTTATAATAGAAGTTATATTACAGAAAATACGACAGCATTTCTACCATCATTAATCAGTTACTGTTAGGTAAAATGTCTGTATAAGTGTAATTTCTGTTCAGAGTGGGTCTGGGCATAATTTCAACCCAACGATAATGTGGATATAATGAACATAATAGTAAATGTTTGTGGAAGTGACTGATGCTTTCTTTGGTAATCAAGTGATCTCCCTGTCACACACACTCCTCAAGTCACTCAGGGTCAGTTGTAAAAACCCTGTTGCACAATTTTCCACATAACTGCTGCAATTTTTTTTATGACGAAATGACTTTCTTTTCCACATTGTAACAGTGGGTGACATTTTCCATGTTGTTTTCTTTCTTCCAATGATAAATAGTGGCTTTTCCATTTCTAAATATTAGCGCACACCTGCATACTGAATTATATATTGTTACATAAAATATCGGGTTATAAAAATTAATTTTTGATAGTAAGTCGAATGTCAAAAAATGAAGCTTTCAAACTAACTATTTATGACTTTGTTGTTTTATTTAATACTATTTTTACTTTTCTAATAGTATTACAATGTATTGTTTAGTTTGCACTACGCCATGTACAACATGTACATTTTATTGCCTTGTATATTACTATAATATAATGAAATATATTAAATATATATAAAAATAACATAAATATAAATATAATGTACTTATAAAAAACATAACCGTCAACTGTTTATCTATTTACCAGCAATACTCAGAGGTCAAAAGTTCATCAACAATAAAGACAATGTATTGATTTGTTAAAGCTGTTCTAATATTAGGGATAGGTATAACACTGAAATCTAACTTTCTTCTTGTTTTTTTGTTTGTTTGATTTTTGTATTTATCATGTATTTATGTATTTACTTAGAAGTAGCAATTCAATAGCCTAGCACACCAAAGATCCAGGTTAGAGTCACAGTGGCATTATCCAGGCATAATTGGCAGTGTCTGATGAAGGGAGACCTGAACAGAGGACAAAAGCGTTATGTTTGGAGAAAGGAAAACACTGCATTCCAGCATAAGAACCTTATCCCATCTGTGAAACATGGTGGTGGTAGTATCATGGTTTGGGCCTGTTTTGCTGCATCTGGGCAGGACGGCTTGCCATCATTGATGGAACAATGAATTCTGAATTATATCAGAGAATTCTAAAGGAAAATGTCAGGACATCTGTCCATGAACTGAATCTCAGGAGAAGGTGGGTCATGCAGCAAGACAATGACCCTGACCCTAAGCCGTTCTACCAAAGAATGGTTACAGAAGAATAAAGTTCATGTTTTTGGAATGGCCAAGTCAAAGTCCTGACCTTAATCCATGGAAATGTTGTGGAAGAACCTGAAGTGAGCAGTGAATGTGAGGAAACCCACCAACATCCCAGAGCTGAAGCTGTTCTGTACGGAGGAATGGGCTAAAATTCCTCCAAGCCGGTGTGCAGGACTGATCAACAGCTACAGGAAACGTTTAGCTGCAGTTATTGCTGCACAGGGGGGTCACACCAGATACTGAAAGCAAAGGGTCACATACTTTTGCCACTCACTAATATGTAATATTGGATCATTTTCCTCAATAAATAAATGACCAGGTATAATATTTTTGTCTCATTTGTTTAACTGGGTTCTCTTTCTCTTTTTTAGGACTTGTGTGAAAATCTGATGATGTTTTAGGTCATATTTATGTAGAAATATAGAAAATTCTAAAGGGTTCACAAACTTTCAAGCATCACTGTAGTCCAGGCCAGGGGCAATTCTAGGATCAGAGCTTTAGAGCTACTGAGCACCCAATGAGACCATTGTTGTTTTTTTAACAAAAAACTATACATTGTAATGTAATTTTACATTACAAGGCAGGGGGGACTGGTGTATTTTTGCTGTTAAAATATTATATTTAAACCATATATTTTCTATGGTTTGAAAAAAAATTTCAGCTTTTCAAAGACAAACCTCCATTTAAAAAAAAAACACAACAAAAAAAGAACATTTTACACTTATTTTAAGGGTGCTGGGACTCAATTTAGGTTTGGGTCTAGACACGCCTGTGGTCTGGGCAGAGAGAGGGTAGTGTATTGAAGGTGCCACCTGTCTCTGGATGGTGCACAACGAAACTGTGGGAGCTGCTCGTAGTTGTCAGTGGATCAAACAGTCCTGTCTACTATTGGTCTGACTGGGCCATCCAGAGCCTGTTTGTTGTGTGTGTGAGTGTCCTCACAGAACCACTGCTCCCAACACCTCCTAACAACCAGCACAGAACAGCCTAGATGGTGGGAAATTGGTCGAAATGACCATTCTGCTTTTTTCAGTCCAGTGATGTGCCACCTCTCAAAGTCTGTCAACTGGGTAAAATGTCTTTGAGTGCACCATAGAGGCATGCCTAGCAGTCAACAGTCTCTACAAGAGGTACACTACCCAGCAGCTTCTTAGAGCCTTTTTATAGGGCAGCAGGGGAAGCACTTTTACACCCTCTTGTGGCAGGACCCAGTGTCTAATCAGACCACACCTGTAATCATTTACATATCTGCCTAAGATATAACTGCATGCCAAGTTATGCAGCAATCCATTTCTATTTATTTCTTTTCTGTCGATGAGTATATTTGATTGTTAATGTTGTATGGTTGTCAGGGGGTTATTGGTGTGGTTGCTATACATTGTATACACAATAAAAAAATACATTCAAGTAAATATTCAAGTTCAACAAAAACTTCATCCTTTATTGTCACAATATGATCTTCTGAAATAGCTTAAAAATACACAGATACAAAAACGCATTGCTTAAAGGAAAGTTCAGTCTCAGTGTATTAAGAAGTTAATGAAAATTCACCAGCACATCAACCTGAATTCATGATTTGTTTTGTGGGGGGAAACTATTTGGTGCCATTAGTTTTACTGTGATCTTTCTTACATATTGGGTCAGATTAATTTAATTTTGATTTTCAGCATAAGCATTCAGCCTAATGGCCTGGTGTGTTTGCCAGTACTTTTTTTTTTTTACAGCAGCATTTAGCAGACGGCCTTATCCAGAGCGACTTACAATTGATATAATCCAAGCAAGAATCTTGGACCTTCTGGTCCATAGTCCAGTACCTTACCCGCTAGGCCACCACAGTCCCAGTACTTTGTTGATTAAGTTTAGATGTGTCTCTTTTTGAACAGATTTCAGTTATCTTAATTTCTAAAATCACAGGAACATAAGGTACCACATTTTCTACTGCCTTCCCTAATATTTTAAATATGAATTTTCAAGACCTGAATTGAAAGAGGTGAATTTACATGCAATATTTTATTTAACATACAATGAATCAAGGCTCAGTCTGGTAAGTAGGGATATAAATAAAAAAGAACAACAAAAGTGCCTTATATTTAAGAATGCTTGTCTATTGATACTGCCTTTTTAAAGGCAGTGATGTCAAAATTGCAGGGGGGGAAAGGAATCATGTACACAACATAAACACATAATCACTAAAGTGTACACAATATAGCAGCAATCTCTCATCACTGCAGTGGTAAATTACATGACTTAGCCAAGCAGAGATTAAATACATACTATTTTGTTTTTGTCAAATATCCATTTGTATATCATGTGCCAAGCTGATTAAGTAATTCGCTGAAATAATGAACAGTGTTTCAGTATAGTAGTCAAGACATAATAAAGCTGAAGTGCTAAGCTCAATAACAAAGGAACCTTTTCAAAATACAACATACATTTAAACAGAATGACATTTAGCTTATGGCAGATAAAGCATTTTTCAGCCTGCATTGTTTTCTTTGTTTTTTGTTTTGTTTTGTTCTCAAAAAAAGAAAGCCAGCAACCTGACCAGCAGGCAAGAATGATTATATACAGATCTTTATGAATGCCCTTGGCCATAAATTCTATAAAACACATACACAAAAGCTCAAATTACATAAAAGTCATCTCAAGCAGCTCATGTGTAGCTCCTCTCTTGAGGCTGCAACATGTGCTGCCTTGTGGATCCAGAGCTGCTGCTGAAATCTGTCCCAAAGTTAGAACTCCTTCGCAATCGCTCCAGACCATAGAAACGCAACATGAGGAAAAAGCCTGTAAAATCATATAGTATTAGTTATTTGACAGTGAACACCTAGAGATTACATCCCAAAACATGGCAAAGGAGTATGGAGATTGTTCCTCTCTGCTGCTATGACAGCCTCCAGTCTTCTGACATGACTCCAAGGTCAGAATGCCTATATGTATTTATGGTTTTTTTTTTTCTCTTTTCTTTAGCTGAGATTTTATGCTATATATTTTATTAGTATATACAGTGTCCTTGGAAAGGCTCTTAAAATAAAATTTATTTTTTATTATTATATATTTCTTAGTTTATATTCGGCTTATTCTTTACTTTATCAGTTTCAGTGGTCACTGCTCTAAGACGTAAAAAAATGTAGTTCTATAATTACAGACTGTAGTCCATCTGTTTCTCTACATACTTTGTTAGTCCCCTTTACTCTGTTCTCTAATGGTCAGGACCCCACAGGACCAGCACAGATCAGGTACTGTTTGAGTGGTGGATCATTCTCAGCACTGCAGTGACACTGGTGTGGTGATGGTGTGTTAGTGTGCTGGTATGAGTGGATCAGACACAGCAGTGCTGCTGGAGTTTTAAACACCTCAGTGTCACTGCTGGACTGAAAATAGTGCACCAGCCAAAAAGCAGAATATAAATTGAAAAATGCTGAATACCTTTTAGTGAAAGACTTTTGTACAGCACTCTATTTGGCACATTATGAACATTTTAGCAGAGTGGAGCTGAAATAGCATAGATCACTACTTACAAGGGGTGTCTACAAATATTTGGCCATATATTGATTATTCCCTGTTCTGAATGGAATGCACATCGAATATACACTTAACCAGTGTTGTAAGGTAGTCATTTAAAATTAAACTGGAGCAGAAGCTGCAAGTAGGGTGGGCAATGTGATGATATTTTAGTGTATCGTGATAAATTGTGGTATCGTGATAGGCTTTCTGAACACATCAAGGATATCGTCAGTGCTTAAAGAACACTGACCAACTGTTAGTTTCATTAAAAGAGTTATTAGAGTAATTAGTCCTGTTTAATTGGATGAAGTGCAGCACATTTCGAATAAAAATCACTTTACTAAGTATGGGATATTATTTGAATAGTAGTTTTTAAGAATCTGTTGCTACTGATGAATTTTGTCTGCAAATGTTTCACATGTATCATGATAAATATTGTGTATCGTGAATATGTTTTAATTATCATGATAGAATATTTTTACCATATCACCCACCCCTAATTGCGAGGATATTTTATTCTAAAAGTATTGACAGCAAACTTGATATGTACCTACCTTGTAAACTGTTAATGATGCAAAAGAGGAACAGAGCAGTCTCAGATAGTTCAAAACTCAAAAAAGCCAAGGCCCAGGTGGTGCCAAATAAACAGCTCAGGCCCCAAATGCTGAGGAAGGCAACACAGTTCCTCTTCCATTCATCTCGGTTACGTATCTTCCACACCACCAGGGACAGCATGACAAAGCCAGAGCTCACCACTGCAGCCAACAGACCTATGTTAGTTACGAAGTGGGATATCTTTGCGGCATGCGAGTCGGTCATCCAACACCTGAAAGAACATATATATATATGTATTGACAAACATGTATGCACATGTAAGGGATATCATGTTTACATTTTATATCTACAGATGATGGACACGATAGCAGAAACCCATATAGTGGTGCTTGAAAGTTTGTGAACCCTTTAGAATTTTAAAAGTAGTAGTTGAAGTAGCTTATGCTTGATATGTGGTATGTTTTGGATGATTGCTTTCTTGTACTATCTGGCCTGTTTTCGGTTTCATTTACTTCACTATGGGATACTTTTCCAGGGCAACTGGCTGCCACACAAACCCTGGGCATTATAATACCACCTCATGCTTAACCATTGTTAACATGTCTTGAAATACTTATACAGTGGGGCAAAAAAGTATTTAGTCAGTCACTGATTGTGCAAGTTCTCCGACTTAGAAAGATGAGAGAGGTCTGTAATTTTCATCATAGCTACACTTCAACTATGAGAGACACAATGAGAAAAAATCCAGGAAATCACATTGTAGGATTTTTAAAGAATTTAATTGGTAAATCATGGTGGAAAAATAAGTATTTGGTCACCCACAAACAAGCAAGATTTCTGGCCCTGCAACCACAGACCTGTAACTTCTTCTTTAAGAAGCTCTTTCTGTCCTTCACTCGTTACCTGTATTAATAGCACCTGTTTGACCTCGTTATCTGTATAAAAGACACCTGTCCACAGCCTCAAACAGTCCAGACTCCAAACCCAACCATGGCCAAGACCAAAGAGCTGTCGAAGGACACCAGGAAGAAAATTGTAGACCTGCACCAGGCTGGGAAGAGTGAATCTACAATAGGCAAGCAGGTTGGTGTGAATAAATCAACTGTGGGAGCAATTGTAAGAAAATGGAAGACATACGAGACCATTGATAATCTCCCTCGATCTGGGGCTCCACAAAAGATCTCATCCCGTGGGATCAAAATGATCATGAGAACGATGAGCAAAAACATCCCAGAACTACATGGAGGGACCTGATGAATGACCTGCAGAGAGCTGGGACCAAAGTAACAAAGGCTACCATCAGTAACACACTAACGCCGAGAGGGACTCAGATCCTGCAGTGAAAAGCGTGCCCCCCCTGCTTAAGCCAGTACATGTCCAGGCCCGTCTGAAGTTTGCCAGAGAGCATATGGATGATCCAGAAGAGGATTGGGAGAATATCATGTGGTCAGATGAAACCAAAATAGAACTTTTTGGTTAAAAACTCAACTCGCCGTGTTTGGCGAGGAAGAAGAAGAAGGAGTGGCTGCATCCCAAGAAAACACCATACCCTACTGTGAAGCATGGGGGTGGAAACATCATGCTTTGGGGCTGTTTTTCTGCAGAGGGGACAGGACGACTGATCCGTGTTAAGGGAAGAAGGAACGCGGCCATGTATCGTGAGATTTTAAGCCAAAACCTCCTTCCATCAGTGAGAGCATTGAAGATGGAATGTGGCTGGGTCTTCCAGCATGACAATGATCCCAAACACACCGCTCGGGCAACGAAGGAGTGGCTCCGTAAAAAGCATTTCAAGGTCCTGGAGTGGCCTAGCCAGTCTCCAGACCTCAGCCCCATAGAAAATGTCCGAAAAGTCCGTGTTGCCTCAAAACATCACTGCTCTAGAGGAGATCTACATGGAGGAATGGGCCAAAATACCAGCTACAGTGTGTACAGTGTGTGACTTACAGGAAACGTTTGACCTCTGTCATTGCCAACAAAGGTTATGTTACAAAGTATTGAGTTGAACTAAAGTTATTGACCAAATACTTATTTTCCACCATAATTTACAATTAAAGTCTTTAAAAATCCTACAATGTGATTTCCTGGATTGTTTTCTCATTTTGTCTCTCATAGTTGAAGTGTAGCTATGATGGAAATTACAGACCTCTCTCATCTTTCTAAGTAGGAGAACTTGCACAATCAGCGGCTGACTAAATACTTTTTTTCCCCACTGTATTTTATCCAAACATACCTTTGGGGATTGAAGCTAAAACTATAATATTTATTTCACAGCACCACAGCATTTGTTTCCAGTCTCTGGCTTATATACGTCTTGCATTACATAGCTCAGAGTATGACTCTTGTTATGAGATTGTGGTCAAGGTGTTCTTCTGATCACCACATCATGCATTGCAGTGCATACAGACCAAACTTGTGCAAGCAGTTCTGTACAGTGAAGCTGTGCACTACTTTTCCTGTACCAGGCAAATATTTGTGCTAGGTACTGACAGTGATGTGGGGTTTTTTCTTTGCATGTCTGACCATTCATGGTCTTCAAGATCTTGTATTAACCTGAACAGTTACTGAATGTCTGTGGGCTATGTGGACCAAACTGCCAATAAAAGTTCAGTCTGGTGCAGTTATTGCTGCACAGGGGTGGTCACACCAGATACTGAAACCAAAGATTCACATATTCTTGATATTGGATCATTTTCCTCAATAAATAAATGACCAAGTATAATATTTTTGTCTCATTTGTTTAACTGGGTTCTCTTTATCTACTTTTAGGACTTGTGTGAAAATCTGATGATGTCTTAGGTTATATTCATGCATAAATATAGATCATTCTAAAGGGTTCACAAACTTTCAAGCACCACTTTATATACAATGGCAGACATTCATTCATGCATTCATTTTCTTAACCGCTTAATCCTGATCATGCTCGCAGGAAAGCCGGGGCCTAGCCAGCGGCACAGAGTGCAAGGCAGGAACAACCCTAGACAGGGTGCCAATCCATCATAGGGCATGCAGACTCCACACAGAAAAGACCCAGACCCTTCTCGTTGTGGGGCGACGGTGTTACCCACCGAGCCACCATGCCACCCCCAGTGGCAGACATGACATTCATTAATGATGAAATCTTACAAAATATAGTAATAAATGAGATACAAATGTTGTAAATATTGCAGAAAATATCAAATGAATAGATAAATTAACAAACCAACAAGCAGTTTAAAAAGCATAGAAGTACAAATCCTTACATACATGCGATATTTTGTTGGTAAATCACTTGGTGCAATTGTCCTTTGACCATATACGTTCCCCACGCATGCCAGAATTAACACAGGTAGAGCTGGGAAACCTGCCAAAAAAAATACAAAAGTCCATCAATTTCCTGCCTATGTACACAGCGGGTATACATTTTGCAATCATTCCATGGTTACAACTGAACATTGTTACAACTGCAACTGCCACTACTGCAACAGCTTAAGGAAAAAAAATCCTTACTGTCAGAATTGTAATGTAAAACGTACCAAATCCCACCATGTACCAGATCCACGGCTTTGGTGCAGGGCTAAACACCATAAAGATCATCCAGAACGTGTGGATCACTTCCACAGCCATCCAGCAGAGGACACTAAGGAGCATATAGTGTAGCAGCCCACCCATGAACTGGCACACCCTTTCGTGTCCCACATTGGCAATGGTGCCAGTGAGGATGAAGAGGACACAAAGAAAGAACAGTGCCACCACCAATCCACGGTGCACGAGATTAGAGTGGTCTGTAGCTCTCCTAGATTTCAAAGGCAGCAACATAAAACAAGAAAACAATCACCACCGGGTGTTCTTAACAGTACAGTACATTGAATATTAAAGTAAGTGTAAAATAAGTAAATAAATACAATTGTAAATAACCTCTGCCTGCAGAGCGATACGAAGAGAACGACGCAGCTGATGATGGACACGGCACAGCCTACTGCTGTAATGAAGGTGAGAGCCTCTAGATGGCGCGGCGTTTTCTCGGGGTTCAATTGCTAACAAAAAAGAGACAGTTCCCTACAGCTGAGAACTTTTTTTGATTCACAGACACTTGTAAATTGCAGTGCAAAAATTCAACCTGATATATAAGGTTATTCAAATGAAGATGCACCCAATCCTTAGGGGCCATATTCAGAAATGATTTGTGCAGCATCTCAAGTGCTGCTTGGGCAGTTGCACGTGACCTGCACCGATGGGACTTTCCTAAAACACAGATGAGTCTCTGTAATTACAGCTTAATTCCAGTTTAATCCCAGCTCCAGGGTCTGACAATTTGTGCTTCCCATAATATTTCCCCATTAAAAACATTTTAAGATGATGTTGGTTCTGTTTTGTGCAACACAGTTATGTATGAACTGACAGCACAGCAGAGGGTGGAGCATGCATGCCTGGGGAGCTCGAATCTGTTGGGCAGCCTTATTTACGTAAAAAAGAATCATGCCTCTTATCTCCAAAATTGATGATTCAGCATTCAGAGTAGAAATAAGAGTTCCAGCAGCATGGTGTCTTAACAAATAATTCTCTATAAATGTCAGAAATGAAGTACGGAATAAGTGGACTACAGCAATGCACAGGGTTTTGATCATGCTATTGTATACAGCAGAGCAGGTCTCCAGTGCTGGATTCTGTGCCTAGGCACTGACATCGTCTTCACTCCCACACAGGAAATACTAGAAGTCGATTAGGTCCTAATTGGCTTCTTACATCTACCTACACTCTCCACTTTCGTTTTATTCAGTGGTTAATTATGAGGTAATAGTTATGTTATAGTATTTAGGACTAGAAGAAACAATCTGAACTGCCTTAATTCTTTGTGGCATCGATTCCACAGGGTGCTGGAAAAGTTCCTCAGAGGTTTTTGTCCATATTGACCTGAATTGTCACATGGATGATGGAATGGACATGGTAAGCAACAATACTCAGGTAGGTTGTGTTTAAAGATGCGTCAACTACTGTAGGTCACACATAGGCTAATGAGAAATATACTGCAATCCCATTGAAAAAACTCACCACAAGAACAGCGAAGTATGTAAGATGGTTACAATGGCACTCTGTCTGGGTTGAGCTGAGTTCCAAAGTTATGCACCCTTCCTCCCGCCACTTAATTTCTTTATCTATAGAGGAAAGAAAAATGTTGTATGAGACACCGCCATGTCTCGTTTTATCTAGAGCTACAGTGGAGTCAGACGTTGTTTGGAAATATTAAATGGAATGCAAAATCATCAACTATGACAAGACATGACCTACCTTTTCTGGTGTCCCATGAAACACATTTCCTAGTTTGGTTTGCCTGTCAAAAACATTAAGACAGGAAAGAGAGACAGTAAAGATGTCAGCTGACAAATATATTCCTAACATCAAATGCATTCAAATTAATGAGAAAAAAAGGGTTTCATTTTCATGTTCCTAAACCTTCAGATGTACTTTGAAGTGGCTTTCACTGTCTATAGGACAGGAAGAGCAGACATGTAGCCTCTTGCTCAAAAACGAATGTCTTAACCACTTGAGTTAACAGGAGCAATTGCTGTAACAACTGTGTTACTTAAAATACACATAAACTGTTACCTGAATGCCTGAATGATGTAACTTTATTCTGACAGGCTCAGGGAGGTTTCTGATGATCTCATTTTCCACAGTGATCCCAACAACATCTTCTAAAATCTCATTACGACTCTTCTGCAAAAGGTACCACTTTACAGATAAGCACATGATGTGTCATTTAATCAACAACAAGCTTTACTTTTGTCAGAAAATATTATATCACCTGGAATAATGTGCTGTTCTTGTAGTAGGTACAGACCACTTTGATTTTATTTGCTTTCGGAGGTTTTAGGCAAGAGGGCAGGAATACAGAGGGTGCCTTGGTTGCTGGCACATTTTTTGGGACCTGGAGCATATACACAATATATGACTTGTATCATATGAATATTTTGGTTCAAAACTATATTTTTTTACTTCTTAAACACAAGCAGAACTCATGCTTTTTCAGTGTCTCTTGAGTGTGCATGTGTGTACTCTTACAGGTAGGATGATATTTTTTCCTTCTTTCGAGTCTTCATTTATCTCTACTATAACGCTTTTAGCACATAGATCCACAATGCCCTCTGCTCCGGATCTCATCACAGTATCCTCTATCCTATGGAGGGATAGAAATAATAAGATCAGTTTGACTTATGTCACTTACAAATACTGAGGTTTCCTATTGGGTAGTGAGGTGACTTCAGTGGTATGTTATGAACTGTATATCATGCAGAGCTGCACACATGCAAGCCATATGCATGTGTGGGAACTTTGCAAAAAAATGTCCACACAGCATTACTGATGTGTTCAAGTACTGAGAGTCACCTCCACCCAATTTCTGCCCTTCCTGTTTGTGACCAAACTTTAACCATCCACGCAATCATATGCACAGTAGTTTGAATAGTTTGAATAAAATCACGCTTCTCTATCTTGCAGTCTGATGAATGAATCTGGGTTGGGTGAATGCCAGGAGAACATTACCTGCCTGATTTTGCTGTACCAACTGTAAAGTCTGGTGGAGGACATAATGCTATGAGGTTGTTTTTCAGGGGTTGACCTAGGCTCCTTAGTTCCAGTGAAGGGAAATCTTAATGCTTCAGCACACCAAAACAGTTTGGACACTTGTATGCCTCCAGCTTTGTGGACACAGTTTAGGAAAGGCATGACTGTTCTGACATAACTGTGCATAAGTGCACAAAGTAAGGCCCATAAAGGTTGAAGAACTGAAGAGTGAATCAAACAACACAAAATCTGAAGAGTGGAAGTTGTTACTATTATGAGTTGCACTGATCCCGTCTTGTGATGCTAGAGGGCAGTGTCGACTCATTTCAGCCATGCTCTAGCACTTATTTAACGCTGATTGCGTGATTAGCGACACCTGCTGGCGACCCCCGCACCTTCTTCCTCGTTTGCCAGCAGCCCTGTGGGCTTTAAGTCATCCCTCCCCACACGATCGCGCTTTGAAAAGGCGCTGTGATTGCTTTTATTGAGCCTCGTCATTTCCCTTCTGTGTCACGCTCCATAAGCCGCGTGAGTACCGTGACACGCCTTTGCGGCGCTACACTCGGGTACCAACGCTCTGCGCAAGCGCGGACCTGTTACGCCGTTTGCATAGCGGAGCTGCGCCATTAGCGTTGCTCAGCTCGGGTGCACTGAGCACTTACGGTGTTTCCTTTCGTTTATGTTTTTTTTCCTTTTCTTCTCAGTGGCTGAGTGGTGTGTTCAGTTTCTTCAGCCAGTGCCCAGGGTTCAATCCTCAGCTACTGCTTTTGTTTTCTTTTTTTCTTGTTTTATTTACTTACTTTTTATTTATTTATTTAAACTCACCATTTCAAACTGGAGCTAACTCCAATTGGGTCCTAAACCCATTTTATTTCCACGGTTTGCCTGCTTTTTATTATGGCAAACCGTAACAGGTACAGCTGCTAAGGGATGACCAGCTTCATATTAAAGCCTCTGGATTAGAATGTAAAGTCATAAAAGCCTGCAGATTAGACCAGGGTCCAATTTAAGCTGAGCTGCACTGAGACGCCCAAATCCATGCCCACCAGTGAGTCTGCTATTTTGCTTTTTTTGTGTTTCGTCAATATAATGACACAAATCTCAAATGGTACCTTGGTTCTTGTCATAAATTCGTTCCAGAAGGCTTATCGAGAACCGAAAACGATGAGTACAGAGCAAATTTTCCCATATGGAATGATGTAAGTTGAATTAATCCGTTCCAGACCCGCAGAAAATCCACACTGTATAATGCAATAATTATGCATTAATGGAACAGGTGCTCCATGATTTACGAAGGGGATCTGTTCAGACAAATCCATCATAAGAACCAAGGTACCACTGTACTTAAAGGTCAGCAAAGATCAAGGAGTGTCGACTCTCATGGACTTTCCACCACAGACACCTGACCTAAACACCATCAAGCTTTAATACGGGGTTATGGAAGACACAGAAAGCCAAGCACTCAGTTACATCACAAGATGTTCTTCGGAATATTGTGAACTGATGCTGGAACAACATGATCATTACATTTTGTACAAGCTTGTAGAGTTCGTGCCAGCTCAAGTGCATGCTGTCATTACAGAGAAAGGGGGAATATATTAAATACTAATCGCCTATTTCTTCTTTGAGCTTCTCACGTTAGAAATCACCACAGCAGATCTGATCATGCTGACACAGGTCATGAGCTTTTGTCAAGTTAATGTTCACCTCAAACATCAGAAAGGGGAACAAACGTGACCTAAGTGTCACTGACAGTTGCATGGTTGTCACCATATGGGTGGGTTAAGTATTTCAGAAACTGCTGATCACCTTAGATTTTTAGTCACAGCAGTTCTCTCTGGATTAGCAGAAAAGCTGTGAGCAGCAGTTCTATAGGAGGACATGCATTGTTGATCAGAGAGGATCACTGAAAGGCATCACTGAAAACACCACATCTTGAAATTTGAGTATGTTCACTGAAACTGAACAGGAGGGTGGAGGGACCCTCTGCACAGAGGCTCACTGAAACTGAACAGGAGGGTGGATTGACTCACTGTACACAGGCTCATCAAAAAGGCATAGCTAGGTGGATGGGTTCACTGAAAATGAAGAGTTGGGTGGATGGATTCTCTTAGGACACTGGTTCATTAAAACTGGGCACTTTTTGGATTGACTCACTGCACACAGGTCCACTGAATCGGGACAGGAAGGTTGGTGGGCTCAATGCACACTTGCTCATGAAATCTGGGCACTTTTTGGCTGAACTCACTGTGCACATGTTCACAAAAAATGGACAGTAGTGTGGATGGACTAAATGCACACAGCTTTACTGAAACTGGACAGCAGGTTGGAAGCTGGACAGTTGGCACTTTTTGGATGAACTCACTCCATACATTCTCACTAAACATGGACAGTAGTATGAATGGGCTCAGAGAAAATGGAGAGTTGAGTGAATGGGTCACTGTGCCCAGGCTTATCAAAATGGACAATTTTGTTTGGACCCGCTGAACCTTCCTGGCAGATGGGTGGATGGACTCACTGAACATACAGGCTCACTGAATGGAGACCTTTGACTGGACTCAAAAGGTGTCTACAGGTTTGGTGAAATCTGACAGTTAGGTGGATGGACTCGGGTTCACTGAAAATGGACAGCAGCGTGGATGGAAAAGCATCACCTTGTTTAATGAATTTTGATTTGTACTTCAAATTGTAATACCTTAGGAAGGTATAAAGTGAAAAATCTGTCCAGCACAATTCTGCAGCAGTTACAAGATGTGCTATAATTCATATTTTGGATATGATAAATACAGTGGAACCTCAGAATTTGAACCAAATTTGAACCAAAATTCTGATTTCGAACTTGGGCACGTAATCCAGTCCAATTGGTGGCGATAATACTCCAGTGCAGTAAGCCAATCGCCATAAAACACAAAAGAAGTAGATGAAGAACTAGGTTGCAATCATAGGCATATTATGTATATTTATTATTTATTAACATTTTATTATTATATTATTATATTACATATATGTGTGTGCATATTATATCAGTCTACAGGTGAGATTTCAGACAGGCCCTCTGTCTAGGTGCTGCTGTTGTAGTGATTAGACGTGCCGAAAATGTGTTTGCCTCAGTGACTATAAAGTCTTCCTTTATTTTCACTTATTTGATATCGTCATATTTCACTTATTTCATGTATTTATTGATTATTATTATTGTATAACATTGCTTTATTCATGCTCTAAATTATCAATTACATATGAATATATATGTTAAAACAATAATTTGAGGATCAGGAACGGATTAATCCTATGTAGATTACTTCTTTTGGGGAAATTAGATTTTTTTTTAGTTCAGACAGCCTTCTAGAACCAATTAAGTTTGAATTCTGAGTTTCCACTGTACTGAGTTAGGTAGACAGAGGTAAATGATTCTTCATCCATTAATACCACCCACAGCCAAATGCCTCTTAATACTAATTACCTCTACGCAGGCAATTGCCCTCACCTATTCTACTCCCACCGCCGAATTCTTTCAGCCCCACATACAACCCTAATGCCCCTTTCCATACTACCCCCTAAGCAAAAATGTCCTTAACCAAAAGACCCACACACCAGAAGCCCCACCCACAGCCAATGCCATCTCAACCATAATTACCCCTGCAATTACTAATCAGCCAATGTGTGGTAGAGAAGTGTAATATGATCATGCAGAGATACAGGCCAACAGGGGGGAAAATGTCGATCTCAGTGATTTGACCATGGCGGTGATTGGCGGGCAACCAGAAATGGGCTATTGATATTGGAGTATTTCTTTAACGGATTATATCTGGATTTTCAAGCACAACAAGTCTCTAGAAGTACAGTGGTACTTAAAAGATGTGAACCCTGTAGAATTGTTATATTCTGATAAAATATGACTAAAACATCATCAGATTTCACACAAAGTCTTAAAAGTACAGATAAAGAGAACCAAGTTAAACAAAGAGACACTAAATATTATACTTGGTCATTGATTATTGAGGAAAATGATCCAATATTACATATTAGTGAGTGGCAAAAGTATGCAAACCTCTAGGATTAGCAGCTAATTTGAAGGTGAAATTAGAGTCAGGTGTTTTCAATCAATGGGATGACAATCAGGTGTGAGTTTTATTTAAAGAACACTGATCTATAAAAGTCTGATCTTCCCAACACGTTTGTGGAAGTGTATCATGGCACGAACAAATGAGATTTCTGAGGACCTCAGAAAAAGAGTTGTTGATTATCATCAGGCTGGAAAAGGTTACAAAACTATCTCTAAACAGTTTGGACTTCACCAATCCACAGGTAGACATATTGTGTATAAATGCAGGAAATTCAGGACCATTGTTAGCCTCCCCAGGAGGAGTCGACCAACAAAGATCACTCTCAGAGCAAGGCGTGTAATAGTTGAAAAGGTCACAAAAACACTCCAGGGTAACTTCTAAGCAACTAAAGGCCTCTCTCACATTGGCTAATGTTAATCTTCATGAGTTCACCATCAGAAGAACACTGAACAACAATGGTGTGCATGGCAGGGTTGCAAGGAGAAAGCCACTGCTTTCCAAAAAGAACATTGCTGCTCGTCTGCAGTTTGCTAAAGATCACGTGGACAAGCCAGAAGGCTATTGGAAGAATGGTTTGTAAACGGATGAGACCAAAATAGAACTTTTTCGGTTTAAAATAAAAGCGTTATGTTTGGAGAAAGGAAAACACTGCATTCCAGCTATAGAACCCTTATCCCATCTGTGAAACATGTGGTGGTAAAAGTTTTGTAGGTTTTGGGTCCTGTTTTTTGCCTGCATCTGGGCAGAGAGGGTTGCCATCACTGATAGAACAATTGATTCTGAATGATACAGAGAATTCTAAAGGAAAAACATTTCTGTCATGAACTGAATCTCAAGAGAAGGGGGGTCAGTGCAGAAAGACAAACGACCCTTTAAGCACACAAAGCCGTTTCTACCCAAGAATGGCTAAAGAGAAATAAAGTAAAAAAAACTTTATAGAGAGGTCCTACCAAACCCGGACGCTAGAGGTCCGGTTTTCCTGGTAGGATCTCTGGCAGTTGCCAACTGCACATGCCCATCTGTAAGCTACGCGATTGTGGACAACACCTGCTATTTCTGGCTATTTAAGAGCCCCATGAAGGGGCTCAGTTCCCGTAGTGCCGGGAGGCGTGAGGTAACCTTGCATAGGGAAGTAGCTTAGCGTAAGGTAAGCCTTTTCGTTTTTTCCACCGCCATTGCGCTCGGCTGCTTCCCCCTCTCGCCACCTGACGCTACGCGCCGTTCTGTGCCTGCGTGTTGGTCCGCAGGTTCACTTAGCTCTGTGCACGAGCCGTGCACGTGTCTGCCCTTCTTTGGGCTGGTGCGCGCGGGGAATTCTCCCTCCGCCCTCCGCTCTCTCCCTGCAGCGCGGTCCTGAGCTTCTGTATGTGTGTAAGCAGATTCGTTGATCTTGTTCTCACACACAGAAGCTCAGATTTTCTTTGTTATTTATTCATTTGTATTATGTTAATTATTGTTTCATTTCTTTAGTTTATTTCATTCACTTCTACCACCTGGGGCTACCTGCATTTGGGTCCCAACCCTTACGTGTTTTTTTTCACGGTTCGTCATTTCGTTTTTATATGGCGAACCGTAACACTGGGAAGTCAAAGTCTTGACCTTAATCCAATGGAAATGTTGTGGAAGGACCTGAAGCGAGCAGCTAATGTGAGGAAACCCACCAACATCCCAGAGCTGAAGCTGTTCTGTACGGAGGAATGGGGTAAAATTCCTCCAAGCCGGTGTGCAGGACTGATCAACAGCTACAGGAAACGTTTAGCTGCAGTTATTGCTGTACAGGGGGGGTCACATCATTTTCCTCATTAAATCAATGACCAAGTATAATATTTTGGTCTCATTTGTTTAACTGGGTTCTCTTTATCTACTTTTAGGACTTGTGTGAAAATCTTATGATGTTTTAGGTCATATTTATGCAGAAATATAGAAAATTCTAAAGGGTTCACAAACTTTCAAGCACCACTGTGCCTCCAAAGGTGAAATAAAGGAAAAAAGTGAGTGCCAGTTCTGTGAACTGAAAACCGAATTCTTTCAATTAGCCACATTTATCAGCTTCTTCATGCAAATTACAAGGTTATTCCTTAATTTTTGTCCTCAAAATTGAACGACCATAATTAAAATAACTTAATTTAATTTGTCTAAGGGAAGCTTACAAAATCAGAATTTTCAGCAATTAAATAAAGTTTGTTTGGCACCATATTTGTGATTTGTGAAGTACAAAAGTGAACATCCTCTTGGTGTGATGATTTCATTTTTGCCAGGGGTAGTATAGCCTTATAAAATAAAGGTGCATATTTCAGTGAAGTAACAGACACAACACATACATTTAAAATGACTTACATGTTGGCTCCATTTGACACCTGGTTTGCCTTTGCACAAAATGCCTTTGCTGTAAACAGAAATGATTAGGTGAGTGACTACACTAGGTGCCATTGTTTTGTGCTACATTAATGACATTAAATGTAAACCAGGCTACATGTATGCAGTTGTAATTGTTGAATAATCAGCTGTCGTCTATAGAAAAATACAGAAAATTATCTTTATAACAAAAAAACTTACTGCAGTTAATTGTTGCACCGACAAACTCATACTCTGCCATGGCAGCACTGCGGAGAGGATCTCCATGCACACTTCCATTTACAATTCCATACTGTTTGGATACGTTCTGTCCTCCAGCAGAGAGATCAGTACAACATAAGGCCTGCACACCCTTAGTGGAACAGAGCGTGAAGTTTTTCCCATCCAATTGCACCATCAGTAGGTCCAGCAATGGCTCCCAGAACACACAGAAGGGAGTTGAGTTTTGCTTAAAATCCAGGTGCTGTACATTTGACGCAAGACACACAGCTGTTATTGAGCCCCGGACTGACAGCGTGCTCTCATTGGCTGAAATAACGATGGATGTACATCCAGGTTTCACGTCGTAGAAAAGAGTTTTTCTGCCTTCAAAGTGGACCCATGTTCCACACATCTTAAAATCTCTGTCATTCTCTGTTGACAATACAATAATCAAAAGACAAATTATTTTTAGTTCTTGGTGACTGAAATATTTATCATATACTGAGCTTCCAGTTTATTAACTAGAATTCAAATGTTAGGAATCATTAACAAGTTTTAAATCCAATTCTCAACCAAAGCAAACTTACAAATGCTAATCTAGATAACTCCCACCTTCACATGTGACCATTTAATTTAGCATGATAGAATACCTGTGTGAATTACAGTGTTTCATAAATGTCTGTCATCCTGTACAGGCATAGGGTCTACCAGAAAACAGTGACTAAGGCCTCTTGTCAACCAGAAGGACAATAGTGAGAACTGTGCAAGAAAGTGAAAGGTAAAAATCTAAATTGCAGAGTGAGCCTTCTCAGACTACTTATTAGACTTTGTCTTGAATAGCATCTCACAGCCAAAAACCATGTTGGGCACCATTGTAGTGAAAAAAAAAAGGTATAGTGGTGCTTAAAAGTTTGTGAACCCTGTTGAATTTTCTCTATTTCTGCATAAATGTGACCTAAAACATCATCAGATTTTCACACAAGTCCTAAAAGTAGATAAAGAGAACCCAGTTAAACAAATGAGACAAAAATATTATACTTGGTCATTGATTTATTGAGGAAAATGGTCCAATATTACATATTAGTGAGTGGCAAAAGTATGTGAACCGCTAGGAGTAGCAGTTAATCTGAAGGTGAAATTGGAGTCAGGTGTTTTCAATCAATGGGATGACAGGTGTGAGTGGGCACCCTGTTTTATTTAAAGAACAGGGATCTATCAAAGTCTGCTCTTCACACGTTTGTGGAAGTGTATCATGGCACGAACAAAGGAGATTTCTGAGGACCTCAGAATAAGAGCTGTTGATGCTCATCAGGCTGGAAAAGGTTACAAAACCATCTCTAAAGAGTTTGGACTCCACCAATCCCCAGTCAGACAGATTGTGTACAAATGGAGGAAATTCAAGACCATTGTTACCCTCCCCAGGAGTGGTCGACCGACACAAAAAGATCACTCAAGAGCAAGGCGTGTAATAGCTGGTGAGGTCACAAAGGACCCCAGGGTAACTTCTAAGAAACTGAAACGGCCCTCTCTCAACATTGGCTAATGCTAATGTTTTTCATGAGTCCACCATCAGAAGAAACACTGAACAACAATGGTGTGCATGGAGGGTTGCAAGGAGAAAGCCACTGCTCTCCAAAAAGAACATTGCTGCTCATCTGGAGTTTGATAAAGATCACGTGGACGACCCAGAAGGCCATTGGAAAGAATGTTTTTGTGGACGGATGAGACCAAAATAGAACTTTTTTGGTTTTAAAAGAAAAGTGTTATGTTGGAGAAAGGAAAACACACTGCATCCCAGTATAAGAACCTTTATCCCATCTGTGAAACATGGTGGTGGTAGTATCATGGTTTGGGGCAATAAATTCTCAGATATCATTCAGAATTTATTGTTCCATCATTGATGGAACAATAAATTCTGAATGATATCTGAGAATTCTAAAGGAAAATGTCAGGACATCTGTCCATGAACGGAATCTCAAGAGAAGGTGGGTCATGCAGCAAGACAACGACCCTAAGCACACAAGCCGTTCTACCAAAGAATGGTTACAGAAGAATAAAGTTCATGTTTTGGAATGGCCAAGTCAAAGTCCTGACCTTAATCCAATGGAAATGTTGTGGAAGAACCTGAAGTGAGCAGCTAATCTGAGGAAACCCACCAACATCCCAGAGCTGAAGCTGTTCTGTTCTGTGCTGTTCTGATTGATCAACAGCTACAAGAAACGTTTAGTTGCAGTTATTGCTGCACAGGGGGTCACACCAGATACTGAAGCAAAGGCTCACATACTTTTGCCACTCACTAATATGTAATATTGGATCATTTTCCTCAATAAATATATTATTTAAATATATATATATATGACCAACTATAATATTTTAGTCTCATTTGTTTAACTGAGTTCTTTTTATCTGCTTTTAGGACTTCTGTGAAAATCTGATGATGTTTTAGGTCATATTTATACAGAAACATAGAAAATTCTAAAGGGTTCACTGTACTTCCAGTGAGCACAGAAGCCTTTGGATAGAAGAAACCAAGTTCATTTAGGATGATGGTAATGAAGGGAATGGAATTTGGTGTGTAGCACAGATTCATAATCAGATTTACTGGCCCGCGTGATAACACACATTCTAGTCAAAACAGTAACGTACAATATACAAGCAAGGTACAGATTTTAAGAGACAATTATGTACAGTACTGTGCAAAAGTCTTAGGCATTCTATATTTAAGCAATAACACTCAAGAGGGAGTGCCATAACGTGAGATATTGGCAATGGTATGGGCTGAGTGTCTAAGATCAGTACACCAGTGCCAATATCTCACGTTACAACATTAACCTCGAGTGTATTGTTGTGATTATACCACAGTTCCATTATCACCATGTTATTAGATTTTAAGGTAAGGAGAGCAGAGAAAACTATTTTTTGGCACCCCACTGCTAAAACACCATCATTACTTTCAGCAAATAAAATGGGTCTGATTTATAAGGCATGAAAAAAAATGTAAATAAAGAATAAGCATAATATTAACTGAAAAATACAGAACGCATAAGACTTTTGCACCTTACTGTACGTAAGGTGCAAGTGTTTTGTGCTACTTATATATGCCCTCTCCCTAGGCCTATATAGCCCAATGCTAAGAGGGAGCAGGGATACAAATGAGGGAGTCGTCTCTGTTGAAAGCTAATAAATAGATAAAGCCATATCTTCAGCATGGAAGTAGGTTTCTTCACAGTGAGTGCTGTCTGCTGTGCATGCCAAAAGTAAGCCGTGGAGCATCTCCGGAAATATTTGGAAATAACAACTTTAAAAAGACATTTGAAACACCATCACCCCGCTGAATATGTGGGAAAACTAACAAAGGCAAAAAGGCTAAAGCTAAATCTAGCAAGGGCACAGAGCCAGGCACTAGCAGCAGCCCGTGCTTTCTTTAACAGTGAAGTGGCATGCAGGCACTCCATGTGTGACAACAGTAATATCAAAACTATAACACTATAATACTCACCTTGGGCCCAAGCGGTTGAAACAAAGACCAGGATTATTCCAGCGTTGTAAAGCCACAGTTTCATGATGCCACCTTTAAAAGCAAACATAGCCAGTAATAAAAAAAACCAGAAGAAATGGAAACATGCATATTTCTTTACTACAAATAGTTATCTTTATGCAGACTCAGCACATTTGTTGCTCTAGGAAAAGAAAGATTGCAGTTAACCCCAACCACACCCTACTTCAATGTGTGAATAATCAATCTGCAGTAAAGTGTAACTTCTGCAAAATCTTTCCTACTTTACTGCACAATACCAATGCGTCAGTATCTTAATTTGTAAATTAATGATAAAACAGGCATTCCACTCCTGGTCCACTGCAAATAATAAGCAATAAAACCTGCCTTCATACCTTTGTACCTTAACCCTTTCAGTGCTGCTGATGCCAAATGAAGTCATGCTATAAAATCGGTGATTTCAAAATCATCAAGAGCATGACAAAAGCTTATTCGAGCTATTCACTAGGTAACTCCACCAAATTACTGCACAGAAATTCTTGCTTCTTTACAATTCAGGACTAGAAGGGTAAGCCTAACCTATTTACATTGTTTATTTTGTCTTTTATGGTAATAAACTGTAGTATGAATGACACTCAGAAAAAGTAACACTGTTTCAAATTACATATTTGTATTATTATTTAAATTTTTTCTGTAATATTAGTGAACTGTGATTTTGGGAAACCTGGCCCTTCTCATATGTGTAATATTTTCTGCTACAGTGTATATACTAGTGCACGAAACATATGGCATCAAAGTGAAAAGAAGTGTAGAGGTACCTCGGGTTCACCACCAACTCGGAAATTGTCAAATTAGGATCTCTATGCATTTTGACCAGAAAAATTTGTCTCAGTTCTCGACGTTTGCTCAGTACTTGCTTAAACTTGTAAGAGTCAACCTGTACGACTCGTTTCAGCTGATACTCGATTCATGATTCACGATACAGTACACAGTGTTAGACATTAGACATTAGGTTAGACATTCAGATTCACAATACCCTTTGCTCAGTAAAGATCTATTGGTTTTTCTTTATTTTTACATCTACAGTACTGTATTCTTAGTGCACATAAGTCTCCATCGGTTCTAAAAAGGTTAGTTTATAAGAGCCAACCGAAAATAAAACAGGAATTGAATGCTCAAGAACACATGTTGCAGTTAGCTTAGCAGCTATGCTGCCGCCAAAGTGTTTTATACTTTTCACTTTCAGTCCATTACATTACATGAGATTTTTCAACATTTTATTATGGAATAAACTTTGTGTTAAGTTAGTAAGTGTGTAAACATTAACTTACATATCACTACTGATCATAGTATTTTTTCCATATCTCCACACAGATACCAAACCATAGCATAGTCCGCTCTACCAAACACCCATTAAACTCCTCAATTCATGATACATTTAAGTTATGATGGATTTGTTAGAACATATACCCATCATAAATCAGGGAGCACCTGTACAATACTTCATTAATGCACATAATGCCTTATACAGTGTGGATTTTCTGGGGGTCTGGAACAGATTCATTCAAATCACATTGTTCCTTATGGGAAAAATTATGAAATTATAATCAAATTAGCAACAAGAACCAAGGTACCGCTGAATTATAACCAAGGTACAACTGTGATTTTGGGAAACCTGGCCCTTATATGTATAATATAATATATGTATAATATTTTTTGTTACAGTTCATGAAACATATTGCATCAAAGTAAAAAGAAGTACATAGAAATGAAAACCGAGATACAGTATACAATATCTAATATAACAGCTATGCTGCCACAGATTGCCGATGAGTGAGGTTTGTCAAGCAGTGCCTGGCCATCCTCTGTCCCTCATCAGATCAGCAGCATTTGGTGTCATCAGTATGAGAAGTGAATAATCTCGCTTCCTTTTTTGATTGCTACAATTCAGTGAGAAAATATTTCTAATTCCAAGAACAACCTGAATACGTCTTGGATAGACTGAAATTCAAATAGCATGGATTCCTAGGTCCATGTAACATTCCTTCAAGATTAAGTTCCGTGTTTATATGACTGTATCATTCTGCAGGTAGTCAGGTTCACATTTTGTTCACGCAGGCTCTGTACTACAATTCCATTATTATGCAACAATGAAACGTTTATGAAAGATTCCTTCTGATGAACACAGATTCCCCACACAGAGCTACTGGACACTCATGGAAGCCTGTTAGTCAGAGCTCTGGCTGAGCCACTCAAGGGTATTCACAGAGTTGTCCCTAAGCCACTCCTGTGTTGTCCTGGGTGTGTGATCAGGGTCATTGTGTTGCTGAAAGGTGAACCTTTGGCCCATTCTGAGGTCCTGAGCACTCTGAATCAGGTTTTCAGTAAAAATGTTTCTGTACTTCGCTCTATTCAGCTTTCCCTCAACCTTTACCAGTCTCCCTGTCCCAGCTTGATGGTATTGATCAAGTGATGAGCAGTGCCTGATTTTCTCCAGACATGAAGCTTAGTATTGTGGCCAAAGACTTCAATCTTGGTTAAATCAGACCAGAGAATCTTGTTTCTCACAGTATGAGAGCCATTTAGGTGCATTTTTGCAAACCCCACCCAGGAAACAATGTACTGTGAATTGTTATAGTAAAACTGTGAATTGCTTGACAGTTTTAATTTGAACTTTCACAGTTTTACAGTTCACAGTTCTACTATGAATTTTTTATGGTAATTTGACCACTTCATGGTTCTACTGTCAAATTTCACAGTACATCTTTTCCTGGGCAGGTGGGCTTTCATGTGTCTGTTACTGAGGAGAGGCTTCTGTCTGGTCGCTCAGCCATAAAGCCTAGATTGGTATAGTGCTGCAGTGATGGCTGCCCTTCTCGAAGTTTCTTCCATCTGCACAAAGGATCTTTGGAGCTCAGCCAGAGTGACCATTGGGTTCTTGGTCACCTCTCTTACCAAGGTCCATCTCCCCCGATTACTTAGTTTGGTGGGGCGGGCAGCTCTAGGAAGAGTCCTTGTTGTTCCAAACTTCTTCCATTTAAGAACTATGAAGGCTACTGTGCTTTTGGGAACTTTCAATGCAGCAGATTTTTTGTAACCATCTCCAGATCTGTGCCTCCACACAGTCCTGTCTCTGCTCTACTGCTGGTGTTTTCCTCCGTATGGCTTTGGGTTTTTGCTCTGATGTGCATTGTTTTCTGACCTTATATAGACAGGTGTGTGTCTTGCCAAATCATGTCCAATCAACTGAATTTACCAAAGGTGAACTCCATTCAAGGTGTAGAAATGATGATGAAAAGAAATGGAAGACCCCCAGAGCTAAATTTCAAGTGTCAAAGCAAAGGGTCTGAATGCTTATGTCCATGCAAAATTTAGTTTTCCTTATTATGTTACGTGCCGTGGCCGAAGGGGGATTTTGCCTCCGTGGGCGAGAAGGAACTACATTGCCCACAATCCCACGCACAGACAAGATGGC
The DNA here is from genome assembly GCA_025084515.1 of Ancistrus triradiatus. NCBI lineage: Eukaryota > Metazoa > Chordata > Actinopteri > Siluriformes > Loricariidae > Ancistrus > Ancistrus triradiatus. Next base: position 35,284 of record JAJAGP010004661.1, read on the forward strand.
CGTTTCATGGAACTCGTGTGTTTTGGACCATGTACGCGATCGTTATGTGTTCTTGTTCATGTTCTCCTAGCCAAGCCTGGCCCTTGCTTGTATGTTCTTGTTCATGTTCTCTTAGCCTAGTCTGTGCCCTTCCCTCTGGAGTTCTTGTGGTGGGATCTGGTCCCTTTTCGGTTAGCTGTGTTTCGCCTTGGTTGTCCTTGTGTTTGCGAATTATGTTAGTCTAGGTAGGTTCACCTTATTGTTTTGTATCCGGTGCCTTATTTCTGTGTCTGGGGACACCTTTGTTAAATAAACTATTGCCCTTTTTGAACTGAGACCTGCATTCACCTGCCCATGCCTCGCCGCCCACATGACATTTTACTACATTTGAATCAGTATTCCAGATATTTTTGCAATAAATGGATGTCGTGTGCTCCTGACCAAAGACGAAAAGGACCATACAGACTGCTATCAGCAACAAGACAGGGTCTGTCATGGTATGGGGCTGTGTCAGCAGCCTTGGAAAGGTAATTTACACTTCAGGCAACTACTTTTCCAAGAACGTCCATGCATTTTTAAACAAGACAGTGCAAAACCACATACTGTACACATTACCAAGGCATGACTGTGGAAGAAGAAGGTACGGGTACTGGACTGGCCTGCCTTCAGTCCTGGCCTGTTCCCAAGAGAATGTGTGGAGAAGCTTGAAACAAAAAACATACTGTTGCACAAGACGTGCTTGTAGGAAGTATGGGACAAAATAACAGCTGAAACACCAAATCACTTGGTGTACTCTGTGCCAAAAAGTCTATTAAGTGTTAGACTGTCATACTGTCACAACGTTGTCTGATTTGGGGTTGTATAAACAAACGTGCATTGCAGGATGATACGGCCACACCGACAAGCAACAAGTTGAGTCAGCCCGCGATCTTTACAAGCCCTCAGCCAACTCCCTTGGAATACAATGACACTCAGTCTAAATGTACATCAATTACAAGTGAAACTGACTCACACTGAAATGTCATAAAATCTGGTGGATAGCAGTTGTCTCACATGATATGTTTTGGTGCAACAGTTTCTGCTTCATCCTCAGACAAGCCGCCTTTCAGTAAAACTATCCCTGCATTAAATCCACGTCTGTCTGAATCATTTCTGAATCATTATTTATGCCATATCAGCTCTAATTATTACTGGAAGTGGATCATGATCTTATACAAACAACTTAACATGTCTGTTGTAAATGGCCATTTAAACATTTATGTTAAGGAACTACCAATTTATAGAGGTAACACTGGCTAAATTAAGACTAAAAAACACTGCTTTGATGTCATTGATGTCATTTAACTGAACCGAATCAATTTCTGTGCTTTCTAGTAGACTCCCAGTTTTAATATTAAGTAGACTGAACTGAGTATAACAAAGTGATAATCTGATATTAAATATATATTTACAAACAAAGCATAGGGAGGCACGGTGGCTCAGTGGGTAGCATTGTCACCTCAAAGCAAGAAGCTCCTAGGTTTGATCCCAGGTGGAGGGGTCTGGGTCCTTTCTGTGTGGGGTTGAATGTCTTCCCCATGTCTGTGTGGGTTTAATTAAATGATGCAGCATTTAATAATTCAGATGTTTAAGTATTTGATGAGTGAGTGCAGCTCTAGCCCTAATCAAAAGCCTCCCTAGAGGTGGCTGGTGTGGTTACATCTAATCATGACGGAGTTACCACTCATCCGGTACTAGAGCTCGAAATTGCTTGTTTGGAATGAAAACCTGCAGCCACACTGGCACTTTGCACATGATGTTGCCTGAGTAATGATCTATATTTTATTTGCGCCTATTAAGAAGACTCTTTAGAGCACTCTTGCCTCTATGGCAGATCTATAGAATGCTACAACATACAACTGTCCTACTTTAAGGACACTCATCCAGACAGCTAAGAAGTAAGTGGGTGGAAAATACAATGTCTTAAAGACACAGTGCTTTGTGACTCAAACAGCAATTGTGACTGATTCTGAAATAGGTTCGATTTCAATAAGACCACAACTATGGGAAGTATAAGAAAACATACTTTAACACTTTTGCTACGTGTGGTTTAAAAACAATGTGTTGCCAGGCAAAAACAAACATGCAAATAAAATTGTAGAACTTTTCGAACTTTGCCAAAATGACAAGATACCAACACAAGCCGGAAATTCCAAAGCTTTCTTTTTTTAATCCACTCTCGCTGTGTTAGATCACAAGACTTTAACTTTTTCAGATGGCGTAATGAAATGTTCATGATTATGGTTTCACAAGTGAAGTGAAGATTTTACTATGGTTTGAATTTGCCTTGCTTTCGACCATTGACACGTTCATCACATGTCTGGCTTTACTCACTGACATTCAGTGTCATGCTGGTATCCGAGCCAAAACACTGCTCATGCCGGATAATGGCATTCATTCCTCAAGAGCCCATATACACACCGACATGCACAAACCTGCAGCACGTCTGTTAGACACAACAAAATGCCTGCAGGTACTCTTCTCCAACTAGGATTGAATGATGCATACAAGATACTGCAGCTTTTAATAACAGAACATTCTCCAACACCCGGAACATAAACTTACATTGAAATGTTTTATAAGTTAAAATTCTACAGCACTGTTGGGTGATCTACATATAATGCTGACACAAATCTGTGAAATAAGAAGTGGAGCAAATGCTATTAAGCATTAGCTTGTGATAGACGTAAATGATCAACACCAAACGAGGCTCATTAAGTCTGTAAATGTTGGAAATAAAGAAATAACACAACCCACAGTCATCTACCACACACAACAGTGCAAGTTCCTTTATGCTTTGTTTGAGAAGGGTGGGCCTGAACACGTTCACTCTCTCACTCTCTCTCTCTCGCTCTCTCTCTCGCATCTATTGTTCCAGCCATGAGGGAAAGAATTTAGGCCTCTCTGAAAGAATGTCCCTTTTCATTTCTTAAGCTGCCATGGAATCCAGATATGTATACTTGCAATCTAGTAATAAAGTAAGGATTTATAACTTTTCAGCAGAGCTGGACCATACCTTAAATCATTTCTGTATCAGTTGAAAAATACAGCAAACAAACAAAGAAAATGAACGGTGTAGTATTTTAGAGTGTCAGGATATTTTGTTAATACTGCCATGGCACAACCATTCAAACCCTATATAATACAGCTGACTTTAAAACCTGCTGCTAGTCTGTTTCACCTGAGGTTGGGTTACAACATGATTAAACCCCTGGGAACTAAGATGACCCGTAATTTTCTATGAGCCTTTACTTCGATGTGTTTATATAAACACCACCCAGAGATGTCTTCAAGGTGTGTTCCAACCACGGTGAAAACTAAGGAGATATCCTAGATGCCACTGGAAGCATTGTATGGAAGTTCAAAATGTATGGCACAGTCACAAAAATGTCTTGACGTGAAAGAAAAATAATATCAAGAAGCCTTAGCCATCTCATAAGGACAATGAAGCAAAAAAAGTCCTGCATTTATACTGCAAAAGACTTGCAGAATTGACCTGATGAAAGCTGGGACAAATGTATCAATATCAACCATAAGAAGATCACTTAATAACCAAGGACTTTGTGGACAGAGTCCACTCTTGAGCAAGAAGCACAAGAAGAGTCAACTGGAATATGTCAGAAGGAATTTGGATAGGCCGGCAGAGCTCTGGGACTCAGCTCTATGGAGTTCCGAGTGATGATACAACGGCCATATGGATGCGCAGTGTGGAAGGCAATGATCTCAAGCAAGCTTCCAAGTCAATCAAAGCTTGGTTAATGAATCATTCCTGGAATGTTCTGGAGTGGCCTTTTCAGTCTCCAGTTTTAAATCCCATAGGAAATCTTTGGTGTGTTTAAACAAAGCAGCACGGAAGCCGTCAAACCTCAATGAGCTGCAAGCTTTTGTACTAGAAGAATGCTTAAAGATTCCACAAAAGAAGTGTCAGTAGCTTGTCAGCACCTACCAAAATAATTTATTAGAGGTAATCAAGGCAAAAGGATGCACCACCTAGTACTGTGGTTGGGGATTGAATAATATTGCATGTGGATATTTGTAAAGATAATTACAGTGGTACCTCAGTTCTCGAGCACCTTGGAACTCGTCAAATTCGGATCTCGAAGCATTTTGACCAGAAAAATTTGTCTTGGTTCTCGTCGTTTGCTCGGTACTTGGCCCACTTGCTTAAACTTGTATGTGTTGAGCCGTGCAATTCGTTTCAGCCGAAACTCGATTCACGATTCACTATTCAGTACATAGTGATTCTGTACATAGTAGGACTGTGGTAGCCTAACGGGTAAGGTACTGGACTATGGTCCAGAAGGTCCAGGGTTCAAATCCCACCTCTGCCAAGCTGCCACTGTTGGGTCCTTGAGCAAGACCCTTAACCCACAATTGCTTGGATTGTAAGACTGTACCCATTGTAAGTCGCTCTGGATAAGGGCGTCTGCTAAATGCTGTAAATGTAGTGATTCAGATTCACAATAGCTGTTTCTCAGTGAAGATTTCTGCTATTTTCATCGTGTTTTTCTTAATTTTTACATCTACAGTACTGTATTCTAAGTGCAAATATGTCTCTATTGGTCCCGAAAAGGGTTGTATTGACTGCCAACCGAAAGAGAAACAGTTAATGCTCCAGAACACAGGCTGCAGTTAGTATTAGGAGCTATACTAGCACCCAGAGCGCCCCCATCCATAGAGTAAGTGTTTTGCTTTTACTTTTCACTTTCAATCCATTACTCCACTAAATGACATGAGATTTTTCATGGACGCCATCAAACCTCAATGAGCTGGAAGCTATTGCACAAGATGAACGAGCAAATAATATTCTTCCTTTATTTACTGAGACTTATCGTAATATATATTTCATTCAATTCTATACACATCTCTATAACACCTTTTAAAGTGAGGGGGTTGAATTTTTCTGATTGCATGACTCTACATGTCTTTTTTTAAAATTGTCATTCATTTACAGTCCGTGGTAAATTCCCTACTTCATGATAGCAACAAGATTTTCACACTTGCACTGTACATTTCACACTGCCAACCTACACTTGCTTTCCAAGGGGCATGCACTTGCCATATTTTCTGTCCTTTAGAAGACATGACACCTTAGTGTTTCCTTACAGACCACTTTAGTTTGCTGACTCTTGCAGCATTTCATAGAGTTGACTCAACACGTTCAGGAACAGAAAATGAAGCATGAAGCTCTGCGCTTTGCTGATATGAATCAGAGCATATTCCTAGGCAAATATCACCGATATCAGACAAAACTATCAAACACGGGGCTGAACGGGGCCTCATAATGGTATCCTGCCTATTCAGTGTCAATACTAAGCCAAAGTGACATATAAAGAGTAGAGGGCAGAGGTTATGAAGCAGCCATGCAGAAGTGTGATGCTGCCGTTCACTGTCACACTTGTAGCAGCCAAGCTGCTCAACCATAGTGGTTCAGACAGGAAAACCAAAGTAACTGAAAAGGTACTGAAAACATGCTGAACATCTGTAAGATAACAACTTGAGGATGGCGAAAGGCTCTATAATAATAGTAGTGCTCATTCTGCAAATGCCTTGCCCACATATATGAGAGCAAAGAGCTGGAAGGCATTCACCTCTATTGAGAGTTCTATTGCAGAGCTTCCTGGGGTGATGCGAATGCCTTTCGCTTATGCGCAGACATGCAGTGGGGATGGGTAGGCTTTAGCGCTCTGATTTATTCATAGCCTCCAAGTAAGTATGTGTCTGCAAATCCTCCACCTGCGCCCCCAAATTTCCTCAAAGATCTTCAAGGCTGATTACACACGTTCTCACCACAGAAGGTGTAGCAGCAGTTGCTATATAAGAGCGTGAGATGGCGAGACACAAATAAGAAAGGCAAGACGTTTGCTTCGCTTAACAAAGACATGATGTAGAAAGGATCAGAAGAATTATTTGAAACAAGTCCCAAGCAGATTTGGGAAATTGTACTAAATGAAAGATGCATTATTCTAACAGTGGACACTGCAATTGTATTCACTGCAAAAGTTACTATCATGTATAATATACTGTTTAATATGATATCCTCTAATAGTAGGTCTAGTACCTTTACATATATATCAGAAAAATGGTGTTACATTGTCAGGGTCTGTATGCCTCCCCATCAGATATGAATACAAACGTGTGAACCACAAATTCATCTTAGCTGTTCAACCACGCAAAACATTGCAAAGAGAAACCACTGCTTAGGTCACACAATATAACCTCCTACAGATGTATATGTAACACAGTAAAGTGTTGTGTTGTTTTCTTTTGAGGTGTAAGAACGGACTGTTACATACTGTAAAATGTCAGCTGTGAAAAGATATAAAGATATACATCTTTATAAAGATATAAAGATATTATATCAGTAATGTATTTATTTGAGTGTGTAACTGAAAATGAAAAGGAGCGAAGAGAATGTAGCTTCATTTGTTCTTATCTAGCCTCTAACATCAGTGTTATAAAAGAGTTCAACATCAAATTGTTAAGAATACATGTGTGTTTTCCTATTGAAGAACCAAGGAGGGACAATTTGCTGTGGAACTCATTTATTCTACTGACTTGGTATAATTTCTGTAAAACTGTACGGGATATTGCACTGTTATAGATCGCCGTGGCTTTTTATTTTTTAATTCTAATTCATTCTAATTTTATAACATTAGAATTGTAATTGTAACTAATGTCTTTAATAAACACATTGTGAAACGCACAAAATAAGTCATTTCAGGGTTAACAGCTCATAAGTATGCGGTCTGAAGTGGGACTCGTGTTGGAACCGTGGTTCTTTCTCACCTCCACGCTCGCACAGTTAAACCCATTGCAAAGATAATACTTTGTAGCCTACCATATCACTTGTAGGTCAGTCTCTGTAATGGTGTCTGCTAATGCAAGCTAAGATTAGTTCATAACTTATTTAATAAGTCATTTATTATAGTTTTTTTACGAGTCTTCCATGCATATCTACAACTTAAAATGCAAACGCACAGCACACAGTAATCCAATAAAACTAGCAGTTCATATAAAAAGAGGTTTAGTTCCTACCTGAAGTGACGCAACCTTGACACGGTATAAGCCGAGTTCCTTCGTTAGTCAAAATACGTTCAGGTTTTCAGGAATTCAGACAGAGTGTCCAAAAAGAAATGGATAAAGCTTGATGGAAGAAACGGAGCGCTGCGCTGCGCGCAAAAACGGTACTAACCATGTACAAGTACGGCTTCAAATGCAGAAGTGTTCAGAGTCTCACCGCGTCGCTCACGCGCGTTGGGAAGTCCGCGCTCACGCGTTCATGAACACTTATTATGGCGGCTTCCAAAGTAGGTCTTTAAGAAAGCAAACGAGCTGGCGATTTTCTCCGGTAAAACGTGATAACTCGCCACGCACGGCGCTACCTGTCAACACCACAGGAGGCGGTGGGAAAGACGAGCGGTATAGCCGGTGTTCACTGTGAAGCCGAGCGGGAGGAGGAGTGTTAATGTGTACTATAACGCATACATTATCTGTCTCACGCTCGAACACACTCGCGTCACTCACTTTACTAAAGGGAATTTAATCTAATCTCGGGATTTCCATGTTTGAAATGCTTGCACTTGCGACGGTGACACATTCGAATAAACAAATCATCATAACGAACTGCATATGAAATATAGGCTTTACACCTCTGAACGAAAATCGTGTCTATTCGTGTACATAATTGTAGGCTAACATTTTTCATTGGAAATGAGCAATACTGCCAGTCACAGTAACGCCGACCATTATAATAAGCTGAAAGTCATAAAAATAAGACTACAACAGAATCTCTTATACCGCGGTTGGAAAATAGCTATAGGCTCTTTGATCTATAGGCTGCATAAATTAGAATACACACATACGCTGATGATGATGTCACACACACACACACACACACACACACACACACACGTAAGCACGCACACGCACCTGCTATGTCAGTAACACAAAAAAGAGGCAGAAAAGACTGATCGTGTATTAATGAGTCAAAGCCCCAAGCGACATGGATGACTGGATAGCGTGGGTTTGTGTGTTCGCGGATCAGTAGGTGGGTTGCTCAGCTGTGCTGATGAAACTTCTAAAAGGCCAAAGGGTTGAAAGCTGCCTGACAAAGGTCTCATCTGTGGCTCCAACACACACAGGAGGTGGAAGCTTGGATGAGAAGATCCTGTCTGGTTAACCGCATGAGGGTTCGCTAGTCTAGAAGTGGCAGTATTTGACTCCTCATTTCGATCACCGAAATGCAATATCATTCTACTACAAGGATTTGTAATAATTTGACGTGATTTGTGATGTGTGTAGCCATGGAAGATCATATATGATGTAGCAGTTGCTTTTATATCCAAGGACAGTTTGTCTCATTTGCCACAGTTTTGTATTTATGGGCGAGAATGTAAGTGTAACTGCAACACTCAGACATTGTAGTGCATGTATCATGTCATAATGTTATACACACAATCACACAGCTATGTGATGCCTTTTTATCATTGTGATGACTTTCCATTGGAGTAAGAGTACTGTAGCTAAGCAACACTACACCTACACCTAACCATAACCTTAGCCTCAGTAACCTAAAGCAACTTTTTTTGGCTCTTTTGGTTTGTGTAACAAAGCAATTTTCCTGCAAAATTACCTGATGAGGTAAAAATGTCAGAGCGGTCTATTCTTGTGGGGGTATTTGGTTCTCAAAGACCTGATCTCTCTCTCTCTCTCTCTCTCTCTCTCTCTCTCTCTCTCTCTCTCTCTCAGTCACACACACACATACACACACATACACACACAAACATGTTTCTCTTCTATCATTGTGGAGATTTTCCATTGATACAATAAAACATACATTATAGACACTGTTCTTTATACTGGAAACATACTGTTTTGTAAACAAAAAAACAAGATATTGTTATCCTTGGTCCTCACAATGGTATATAAACTTGACACCCCCCCCCCACACACACACATACACACACAAACACACAAAGACAGATGCCTTGCATAGGAGGAACAGTAAATAAAAAGGAACTAGAGGCCCCTTTCATGAGCCCAATTCTCTTTGCTGAATAAGGCTGCAGCTTTCAAAGCCACCAAGCTGCCATCTTAACAATAGACTACTGTTTTACTGCAATGTAGAGACAGTAAGCATCCTGTCAATAGAGCTATTGCAATTACAAATTTACTTTACTTACTTACTATTGAATCAGCAAATGTTAGTGGTGGTAGGTTGTAACGATATATAATATGTTAATAATCATACAACTCAAGTAGCTCTCATGTTTATGGCATATTAACCCTTATAGGTTCACATATTAAAAGGATTGTTTCTAGTATTTACTACTTAAGCAACTTGATTGCCTTTTTGACGTCAGTTGTATTTCCGTATCACATTCCCAGTCATAAACAGAAACGCCACAAATACAGATAAAGGAAAAAGCCAGCAACTCCAGAGTTTCATGAATAATTCACGTCTATTATTAATTTTAGCTTAGCCATCTAATAACAGATGTCAGTGGCCACAGATGGCGAATGGTTAAATGGTTTCCAGGCAATTGCATGGCGATTTCATTTGTTGCTGTCAATCCACTGTTTAACTCTGTGCTAGTCGTTTGCTTTGTCTCTCCACAGTCATCTGGGGAACTCCAGTTATGTGTTGATAAAGATTAAAAGTACCAGCATAAAGTAGACGTTCCCAGACATAACTAAACACAGACAAATGATAATATAGTTCATGAAATGGGGTAGGAAATGTACACACGGAATATGCTGATAAGATAAATGTGTATGAAGGGTTGGCCTATTTTATGAGGCTGAGATTACTCATGTGGTGCCTAATGATTTCTGTACTCAAGTGCCAGTGTGTGCCTTTGTAAAACGAGGTCAAAGTTCATTTTATTTGCCCTGTTATAAGCTATTAAAATGCCCTTTGGACATGTGTATATATACTGGTCCTTCTCAAAAAATTAGCATATTGTGATAAAGTTAATTCTTTTCCGTAATGTAATGATAAAAATTAAACTTTCATATATTTTAGATTCATTGCACACCAACTGAAATATTTCAAGTCTTTTATTGTTTTAATACTGATGATTTTGGCATACAGCTCATGAAAACCCAAAATCTCACAAAATTAGCA